>JAPYZK010000415.1:0-40282 GCA_030522785.1 Platygaster equestris
AAAACCACTGTAAAGTTGAAAACAATTTTCGTTGAGCTTTACCCTGATAGTGTCTGAAAAACCTCTTTGGTTTTCCATTGGAATTGCAAGATGCGCTTATTTAAATTACATAATTTTTTTCGTACAAGTCATTGTTCTCTCTGTATCAAGTACATTAAAGTAGTATCAAATAGTTACTACAATTGTTTCCGCGGAACTCAACAATCAAAAAGAATATATAAGCGATTCTAAATGACTAATTGCGTCATCGTTCGAATTTTGTATCCAAAGATATTACGTAGTTGATCATTTTTTTAGTGTAACATAACAATATACTAGATTCTAAATTGTTTTAATTCCAAAATTGGTACTCCAAATTAAGCAAAATTTCTCTTTCTTATTACAGGGGGTTCGGTATCTAACAGAATTTTTTGCCAAAAATGTTTCTTTTAGACACAAGTGTCTGTTAGACAGAGGGAACCCTTATAATGAAGCGTGACGTCGAACTGAATAGACAGGTAGAAAGATGCTGCTCTCAACCGAGATAATTTTCCCGAATTTTAATCCTTATTTCCATAATTTTGAAAACACAATTTTTAGCAATTTGGAATTCAAATGTCAATTCATAGACGCAGTATTGGGATTGTTGTTTTTTCGAAGGCGTTGAGTGACGCAGCATTTTTCCGGAGACGAAACTGTGATGATTAATTGCTTTTCTACCTGCTTGACATTTCTGTTGGACCCGAAGAGATTCTACTCGAGACATGTCTGTTAGATAACGAGCCCCCTGTATTAGCAAGTGTTACTGAAGTTTAAATTTTATAAATTAAGACAATAAAAATCACGAAAATTCCCTGGATCTTGAAATTTTATAAATAAACAGCTTAAAATAAAAAATTTCAGAGGTTACAAAAATTCAGAAAATTTGAGACATTCTTTATTATACAGATTTTAAAATTCGAGTATGTAATTCCTCAAAATTCTTTTTTTTGAATATGATTACAATAAAAAAAAATTGAAAAATCAGTAAGTTAATACATCGCAAATTTGGAATCTAAAAATTATTGAAATACTTCAATAGGGAAATATAAACATGAATGATATCAAATTATCAAATTTACACTTCAAAAGATACTCTTATAAATTTGTAGAAGGTGCTGAAAAACTCGGAGTAAAATTTTGCATTTCGCAGAAATTTTCGGGAAATTGCGCCTTTTCATACGTGGTCAAAAAAATGGTACATTCGTGTGATTTTGAAAATATAATAGTACACTAGTACATTGAGCTAAAATGCTAAATAAGCTAAATTAAAATAGTACTTCTGATACTATCTGATCTCTAGCCAGTTGGAGTGACGAGATTTCGACGTCAAAACGTCTACAAAAGGTGATGTTTAGGCGACGTCTTAGTCACTATGTAATAGTATATTACATTACTAGTAGTGTAGAGGTGCCATTGCGGGAGAATTACTTTGCAACACGAGTCGGAGAATCTTGCAGCCGGGGCCGTAAGTTCAGAGACGAGTATTGCAAAGAAATTCTCCCGTAGTGGCGCACCTTGCACTACGAGTAATGTACGATATTTTACCCGCAACAAAGTCTGTGACGGACCTGAAACTTCGTCTAAAAAGTGAGGTTATGTAGTACTTTGACAGTTTGGTCACGTAATTAGTTCCAGCGACCGCCGCGTACATTATGCGTTATCAGGCGGCGGTCGTCGGAACTAATTACGTGAGGGGGCGGTGGCGCTCGAAACTAATTACTGTCCGACCCCTATTTCTAAACACTCCAAACTTGGACCTCCGATTCGCTGCGCTTCTCTCGAGCCTCATCTTCGCTCGATCCCTGAATATTAAAAAGGCTGGGTCAAGAAATTTTTAGGAATCGACGTAGAATTATCATTGAGTCGCATTGAACTCCGACAGTGATAAATGAGGGCTCGAGATCTCAGGTCTAGTTTTAAGAGTCCGCGTTAGGTTTTACGAGCGTTTCCTTAAGTTTCGATTCCTGACCACAAGACTACAGCTGATTCAAAAATAGGGGTACGTCTGTACGCGACTGGACTGGTAAAGTGCTACATAACCCTCACTTTTTAGGTGGCGTTTCAGGGTCGTTACAGGCTTGTTGCGGGTTAAATCATTAAAAAATTCATTTCAGAGCGTTTTTCGAACAAAATTAATTGAATTCGCATTCAGTGCAAGCTTAATATGCTTCTATAGAATCTTTGATAATTGTATTTTTAATTGTTTTATGCCAAATTTGCAAAATTCGAGTTCTAAAAATTTGAAAATTCGAAAAAAAACTCAGATCTGAGTTTCTCCGAAATTTTTGGAATTCAACGATTTTTCGTAATTCACACATATCGGGTTTTCTGAGAAATTTAAAATGTTGGCATTTTTTCGAAAATTTTGGAAATTGTTAGATTTTAGAAACATTCGTGGATTTCAAGTTTTTATTTGTCAAAAACTGGAAATTCGAAAATTTATAGTTCTGTAACAGATTTGCGAATTTTTAGTTTTTCTGAAAATTTAAATATTTTGGGTGTTCCGCAAAAATTGTAAATTTTAAGTTTTTTTTTCTACTGCAAAAATTCGAAGTTTTTCGGAAATTCGAAAATTTGTAGTTCTACAACTGCAGATCTGTGAATTCGAGATCTTGAGAAATTCCAGTTTTTAAAAAATTTGAATTTTTCGAAAAGTTTGAATATCTTCAAGTTTTTCGGAAATTTGTACAATTTTGTGTCCTTTTAAAAATATGAAAATCCTAAGTTTCTCGAAATATTTCAGAATGATATGTTTTTATTTTAATTTAGAAATTTTGATTTTTTTAAAACATTCGAAAATTTCAACTTCTTAGGGAATTACGAAAATTCTAAAAATTGTTGGAAGTTATTGAGTCTTAAATTGTTTGAAAATTCTGAATATGTTGAGTTCCTCGTAAATTTTGTAAAATTTGAGTTTTTCAAAAGATTTGGAAAGTTCTAGTTTTTTGAAAAATTAAAAAATTTGGATTTGTTTGAGAAATTTTTCGTCGTTAAAAAAAAAACGACGAGAAAACGTCGCCCTCAACTGGCTAGGGATATGAAACATTTTGATTCGCATCAGGATAAACGATCATTCAATGCAAAACATTTCGACAATGATTCGTCGCCAGAAAAATAGAAATACAAACGTTAACAAATTCTGAGTTTTTTCAGTAAATTCGGCAACGTCGAGACTGACGATTTTTGGAATGCCCTACAAAGCCAAGTCGATAAACACGAGTTTAAATTGAATTCTACCGTGAAAAACTTGATGGACGATTGGATAAGAAAACCAGGCTACCCATTATTGACAGTTGATGTGGTTGGCGATGAAATACATCTCAGCCAAAAACGTTTTTTCCCTTACAAAACTAACAGTGATAAAAATTCGGAGTGGTATATTCCTATCACTTATACGTCTTCTAGAAACCCTGATTTTTCATCGGCTGTGACAGAGTTTTGGATGAAAGAAAACATGACTATTCGTATTAAAAATGACGATGACTGGATCATTTTCAATGTTCTTGGAGCCGGTTGGTTCAATTCAATTGTATCTTATACATATTGACTTGAAAATGTATATTCTGAATGTGACGTAATTTATGTGAATTTCAAAGATTTTGAAATATTTATGTTCACATGCGAAATTTGAGATTGAGAAAATCAAAATTTTGAAATTCGAATTGGAAGAAAGTTAACAAAAGCTAACAAATTTTAAAATGCAGTAATTTTACGAATTCGAACTATCAAACATGAGTCTTCGGAAACAAACGAGACCGAAAGTATTTCAAACTCGATAGTTACATACATATATTTCAAACTCAAAGGTCTGAAAACGAATTTTTCGTTAAAAAATTCGCTTCCTTAATTTTACAGTGTCGAAATGTAGAAACAAATTGGAAATGTGACTTCAAAAAACTCGAACGTTCTGTCACTTAAAATTTTAAATCAGAAGTTCCTCATTCAAATTTAGGCCTTATCTTGTCAACTGTTTTCAAATCGTCTTAATAAATATGAAATTTCAGGTTTCTACAGAGTAAATTACGACAAAACTTCTTGGCATCGCATAATCGACACTTTGAAAATTGGAGACTTCGAAGAAATACACGAAATAAATCGAGCTGCCATAATAGACGATCTTTTTAACTTTGCATATGCTAAAATATGGGATTTCGAAATGGTTTTGGACGCCTTGCAATACCTGATTCTCGAAACTAATTATTTGCCTTGGAGAACCGCATTAAGACATCTTGAAGTTGTTACGTCTAAATTCAGGGACCGAGAAGAATATGATTTATATCGAGTAAGCGAATTTGCGACATGTCCTGTAACTGTTCGACTCTGTTCCTCCATTTAATGTTTCCCTCGACTATAATTACATTTTTTCAGAGATTCGTGATGAGACTCGTGATAAACACGTACAGAAAAATTGGTTTCGAAGATAAGGAAAATGATGACATGTTTACAATTCTTTTACGTATAAAATTGAACGATTTGGCATGTAGTTTTGGGTTCAAGACCTGCATTTCAGCAGCTAAAAGTCATTTTGCCAATTGGAGAAAAAATGAAGCGAATAGGTAAAAACTCATCTTCCTTTTTAAAATATCTTACGACTTTTTTCGATGTTCCAAAAGTTGCCTAAAATATCTAATTCCCTCAAAAATTGGTTATTTCGATTTTGAAAATTTTGCAATTCTGTCAAGAATGTCTGAAAATTATCATGAATGTCCGATAATAGTTATGTATAAAGATTTATGGTATTCTGGATATCGGAATTTTCGTGGATTTTTAAAAATTACTCGAAATTTCTACAATTTTTCGAAAATTGTTCTCAAGTAATGAAGGAACATAAAATCGTCAACAATCCAAAAAAATGTTTAAAATCCCCAAAAATGGCAGAAAATACTCGCGAATTCTTGAGGAATCGTCGAAATACTGCTGATTTCGTAAAAAACATGAATACTGATATTATCTTTCATCAGGGTTATGAAAAATCACCGTCCTACTGTTTACTGTCATGCTTTGAAAGAAGGAACGGATGACGATTGGCACTTTTTATGGAATCAACGTCATTTGACTAGCGACGTTAACGAACGTTTTGTAATATCGAAAGCGTTAGGGTGCACACGAAATAAAGCGCTTCTGGAAAGGTCAGTAACTAATCAATATTTTATGAAGTTGCACTTATACACTCTCCATAAATGGCCAAATACAATTTATATGTAACAATTTACATTATATATTTTACTATTTCATTTAATTTTGACTTAGTTTGGGTTAATTACTGGGTGCGCAACTAAGTTCTCGCTGTTTTTTTTATCAAAAAGCAACTTTATAGTGAAAAAATAGTTACAAATGAATTATTCGAAGTATTGTCCATCGCTGGCGACAACTTTTTCCCATCTGAATACCTTGACGGTAGAAGTGTTCGTCTTTTGAGGCTATTCACGAATCAAGGCGATGTTTGGGCGACGTTTAGTCAGTGTGTTAAATCATTGAAAAATTAATTTCAGAGTGTTTTTCGAACAAAATTGAATAAATTTCCAATCTTAATTATGCTTATATACAATCTTTACTAGTTGTATTTTTAATAATCGTTTCTTGCGAAATTTGCCTTTTGCTAAACTCGAATTCTTAAAATTTGAGAATTTGGAGTTTCGCAGAAATTTTTTAAAGTGAAAGTTTTTTCGGAATTTGAAACTATCGGAATTTCTGAGAAATTCAAAATATTGCAGGTTTTCTAAAATTTTGGAAATTGTTAGATTTTAGAGACAATCGTACATTTTTAGTTTTTTTTATTAAAAAATTCTTTTCTTTAAAATTTTGTAAAACAAGTTTTTCGGGAATTCCAAAATGTTGAGTTCTAGAAAAGATATGCGGATTTTGAGTTTTTCTGAAAAATTTAATACTTTGGGTTTTTCGAAAAATTTGACATACAGAATTTTATGAAAACTATGAAAACTGTTAGTTTTTGGAAACGATCGAAAATTTCGATGACTTTTTATTGTGAAAATTTCATGTTTTCCACAAAAATAAAAAAAATTGTGAACTTTTTGAAAAATTTGAGAATTCGTGCTTCTTAAAAAATTCAAATTTTTTGAAAAGTTTAAAAATCTGTAAGTTTTTCGGAAATTCGTACGATTTTGTGTCCTTTTTAAAATATGAAAATCCCAAAATTTTCGAAATATTTCAAAATTGTATGTTTTCATCTTAATTTCAAAATCGTAATTTTTTGAAACATTCGACAATTTTGATTTCTTAGAAAATCAGTAGAATTCATAAATTTTTTGGAATTTATTGAGTTCGAAATTTCGAGAATTCTGAATATTTTGAGTTTCTCGAAAAATTTTAAAAATTTGATTTTTTTTAAAGATTTGGAAAGTTCAAGTTTTTTTACAAATTACGGAATTTTTCGTCGCTTAAAAAAAAGCAACGAGAAAATGTCTCCCTCAACTGGCTAGGGAAGTACAGCTGGATCTCGCTAGAGCGTGATTCGTTAGAGCGCGCTCTAATTTACCGTGAAGATTTCGGCAGCGATAAGGCTCCGAGTTTCACAACAGGGAGCGAATTCCGGAAGCCTGCTCAAGTAGCACAGCGTACATTATAGAACTCTCAACATGGTGTTTCTACCCGTCTTATCGCTCTCTCGATAAAGCGCCATGTTTACTTAAGACCCCCGAGACGAGCGCTCTAGCGATATCCAGCTGCACGGAAAAAAACACTTTATTCCACTCTGAGGAAATAATCTGTTGACATTTTTTGAACACACTTTTTTCACGTTGTGGTATAAATTATAGTTCGCAACTAGTGGAATAATGATTCTTTAACTTATGTAATTTCAAAACTCGCCTTCGACCCGTTTCAAAAACCTCAGATTCGTTTGAAAATAATCATTCCACTAGTTGTAAAATGTACTATTATCGTACTGAAGTATCGAATCATGCAATTTTGGGGTACTTTTCAGGCACTTGCTTTCTGCACTTACTGATTACACAGTTGAGCATCAGATTCGTAAACAAGACAGCTATGCAATCATCAACGCCGTTTCTCGTACAGATTTATTTGGGGCAAACTTCATGCTTGAATTCATCGAAAAACATCACCTTCGTATCAAGGAATAGTAAGTTTATAAGTCGACTGATATCGAAAATTCTAAAAAAATTACGAAATCCTCATGTATGGTATTTTTCGTTCTAGCTTTGGAGGTTATCAACAAGTTGTGAATTGTATTTACGACGCAGTCAACGGTTTCAACAGCGAAGGTCAAATACAAATGTTCGAAAAATTCGTAACAAAAAATACGGAAAATTTGAAGGCAATCAAACAAAGTTTGAAATATATTTTACGTTCTGCCAAAAAGAGGCTGTTGTGGTATTCGTCAGGGACTTACAAAAACATTGTCAATTGGTTGCATCAAGTTGAAGCTGAAATTCTACCTGTTATGTGATGTTTTGTTTTGAAGTTTCATTTTATGAAAATGCACCATTTCGCTACGGAATATTTGTATGATAAAAGTGAATAAAAACACAAATTTGACGTTCTAGTAATAACATTTCTGGAACGAAAAAAAATTGAAATAAAGAATAGACGACATAAATTCGAACCAAAATGAAATCACATTTTTCAAATTTTCAAAATGAAATCACAATTCTCAAATTTTCGAAATTACATCGTAGTTTTCAAATTTTCTAAATAACATCAAAATTTGCGAATTTTCAAAATAAAATCAAAATTTTCAAATGTTCAAAATAAAATCACAATTTTCAAATTTGGAAATAAAAAACCTGGGAACCAAGGAAATTCAAAGTGTAAGCATTGAGAAATTGTAAAACGAACTTCTGAGTCAATGAGAATTGCCGACTCGCAAAAGTTCCAGAAAATATAAATAAAATAACGAAAAAAGCTTCGGCAAGTGAACGTCGACACGCCTTTATATTAAACTCAAACTTTATTAGTTACAAAAACTTCTAAAGTTATTTCTCGGGAATGAGAAAATAATTTCGTAATTTACAGGAGATTTAGAATACGAAAGTGCGGTGTCACAGATAAATACTTTTACTGTGTACAATTTACAGCAGTTTTTAATATTTACTATTTTGAACATGCTTCCACTAACGTCGTGATTCGTTGGCTCAAGTATTTTAACCTCGTTATCAATGTGGACTGTACGTTAAATTCCGTGTAAGGAACCGTTAACAATTTATAGTTCGCGAGCTCTAGTAATCTGAGTTGCAAGGAAAGCACTCCTAAAGGATCGTGGATTCCTCGAGTGAATTCGTGGTAGCCTTGGGTGACAATTGCCAATCTGAAAGTTACGAAATTTTTCGGATTTTGATCGTTTTTGAATCATTCAAAACTTTCAGAATGATGCTTATAACTTCGATTTTATATTTAGAGAATTTGGGAAAAATTATGTATAACATTCCACGATTAGAAAATAAAATAGCATTTAAAATCATGATTTTTTAAAATTAGAAAGGTCTATTTTTTACCTTGCAGCATACAGAAATTTTAGTAAGTAATCATTTCCCTTACAACTATAAAAATCGTTACTAAGGAATAGTACATTGTTGTGCAAGCTGGCATTGGTGATTTTGACGAAATGAAGGGTTGTGGCACAAGCCGAAGGCGACTGCCGCAATCATTTCGTCAAAATCGACAATTGCCAGCGTGCGCAATACAGTACTTTTCTTCACAATGGCCAAAAAATACACTCAAAGTACCAATTTTGAGGTTAGAGTGAAGAAAATTCAACTTTTTGTTAATTTTTTGCAAGCCGATTGCCCAACTCTTCCGAATTTCTATAAATATCGAAAAACTCACCTTATTGGCTCTTTCAATTTTTTAGCGGAATTTTCTAAAAGTGTTCTGCCACAGTTTTCATCAATGATGCATTCAACATCTGCAAAAAAAATGTTATCAATTAAAATATGACAAATTTTGAAACCTTATTAATGGAAACGAAAATTGTATCGTTTCATGATGATAAACAATTAAATAATTTCGAAAAACTTTTTTCACTTGAAGTATGCATTAGACATATTTCCCGACTTACACAAAAATTGTGATGTTTTCAACAGTAATTTTTTTACTTCGATTGCCATTTTTTATAAAATTTACTAACCCAAAAGAAATCCCATCCCAGTATCCACATTCGTATTTATAATAGTGGAAGAAGGCAAAAGAGATTTCAATGGATCCACTACAGCTTTTATGAGCTTGAGCTTCTCTTTCGTGTTCGTCAGCGACATCAAGAAAATATCTGAATCTTCTTCTAGCAACGGCCCTTTAACAATTCAAGCATAGTAATTTAAAAAAATCGTCGATATAATTTTTATAATCATCAACATTAAATTATATATTTTTTGTTGAGAAGAAGTTGTTCATTTTTTCGAAATTACATAAAAACAAATAGTACCATGAAGTTATTCTGAAAACAAATTTTTTTACGCAAACGCATTACATATTTTATGAATATAAATTTGTATTCTAACATCAAAATTTCAAGTTGAATAAATTCATATTCATAAATTTAAGAATGGAAATAATGCACAAATTCACAATTTATGTAAAATTGTAAAAAAATATACTCTTCTTACCTTTGTATGCATCTTTGAAATGCATCTTAGCTATCGAGTTTATATTTTTTAGCTTTAGTGCTTTGGGTATTGGTATTTCTGGTTCTGCAATTTAAAAAATAATAATTAAGAATTGTGACATTCGATGTAATAAATAACATTTCAGAAAATTGACACAATTGTTATGAATCATTATTATAATATAAGTTAAAATTAAGTTATAAGCGAAAGTAGATGGCGGGGTAGAGTTCGATAGGGCGATTCAGAATGCGCATGCGCGAGATGAAAGCGGAAGCAGAGAGAAACGGGAGTTTGGGACCGTGGGACACTTTTCGGACGGGGCTCGGAGTGAGTGTACCGAAGCGCGTTCCGGTCGACTTGTGTTCGGGGACCACGCGGTAATAATCTATGTTAGGGAGACGTGTATCGTGGAGACTTGAATAAATGTAAAGTTAAATAGTAAAAGTGGAGTTTTCTTCAACACAATTATGTCAATTTGTCAAAAAAAAGGACAGAATTGGAAAAACTCAAACCCATGAGCATTTGAAGAAAAGATGGATCCAGTACCGATGAAATGTGGTCATGCGTTGCTTTGTGCAAAACAACAAATGACCAAACAATATCCAACCAATCTTCCACGAGTACCATGTCCTCTTTTTTCACTTGCAGTAAATAGTCCTGAAAAAAAATTATGTATGAATATACAAAATATCTTAAGTAATATTGTATTTAATTTTACAGTGAATAAATTAAGAAAATGGAAAATGTCCCAAGTCATAGTGCAAATTTATATACATATTATATGATTCACTTATGAAGAAGATGAATTACATAAATTGAAAATTATGAGTTTAAAAAAAAACAGACATTGAATTTAAAAATTTATAAATATAAAATTTTAAAAATCCGCAATTATAGAATTGTAAAAGGAAGTACTTTTCAAGAGTTGACATTTCTGAGTTCGAAAATCGTGATGTAAAAATTCCAAATTCTGTTTCAAAAATCATAATAAAAAATCAAAACAAAAAAATGGAAACATGAAATTCAAAATCTATAAATTTTGAAATTTGAATTAAAAAATTAACATTTTTGACAGCTCCGAGTCTTCTCAAATTTGAACAGTTGAAGTCCAAGAATAAAAAGTTCTCGATTTCATAATTTGCAAATTCGAGAATAGATTCATAAAATTCAGGTGTGTATGCGAATTCCAAAAACAGAAAACCCAAAAATTGGAGAGTTCGAGATTCGACTTTAACAATAATTGTTTGATTCTTTCATCATTGAAGAATTATATCAATATTTATTTTTGAATTTACAATTTGGAGATCCAAAGACTCAAATTTCAGAGTCTAAAAATGAATGAATTCGAAGTTTTAAAAATAAATGCTACGTATAACAAATTTGTTACTATATTGAAGTTTTCACATTTTTTCAAAATGTGAAAACTTGGAAACTGCACAATATAAAAAATTATTCATGAAAAAGTTGGAGTTGAGAATTTAAACTTTTGAGGAGAAATTTTTGAATTCTGAGTTTGAAAATTTGAATATAAAAATTATGATTTTCTTAGAAATTCGCAAGTTCTGGGTTTGGAATCATATATTTAAAATTTGGTAACATAAACAGTCCAAAGTAGAGAAATCATAGTTAAAAACACTTGTAAACGCTTAAAACTCAAACTTGTAAGTATTAATTTCCTCAACGTTGAATTTTCTATCTACGAATTCTCTCCATTCTTCCCTCTTTCAGAAATTGTAATCACCCTTTTAAATTCGCACAAAAATTTTTTTTTACAAAAATGAATCATTATCCACCTCAAACAACGTCTTCCCATTTTTTGGGATGTATCCAAAAGTTGCTAAAGTCAACGCCAAAGCTGCAATGTCTTGAGGCCTCATTTTCGACCAATTGTGCACCGCCCACTCTGACAAAACATCCAACAATGCTGTATTTTTGTACCACAACCTTCCCAGCGAAGTTAAAATCGAGCCAATAATTGCAGTTTTTTTCGTTCCTGGCACAGTTTGCAACAAGTTTTTACAAATTTTGTTCATCAACACCTGAAACATTTTAGATGATAAGAAACGAGAATTCATTTTTCAAATTGGGTACAACCATTTGTTATTTTCACCTCATGAGGAAAATTCAGAATTGCGACACAGTACAAAATGTCAGTAGTTTGCTTGACATTCAATTCCTCTTTGGAGTTGATGATTTTCTCCGACAAACTGTTCAGCGCTAACACGTTACGGTGTTTTTTTTTGCTCAGCATTACCAAAACCTACGCAAAAAGTGAAGAAAAATAAGTTCTGTTTTTAGACTGACAATTCATAATTTCAGATTATAATTTGACAAGAATTTTTGATTTTTCATTTGGGAATTGGCAAATTTCCATCCGGGTATTGAAAACATAATTTTTAATACTAGAATACATAATTTTAACAATAACATCGAAAGTTCATCAGTTTTTTGGATTTCTTCGAAACTGGAAATAATATGTCATTTTTAATTATTCATCGAAGTTTTAAATTTCGAATATATACATTGCAAAATGAAAGTCACTAATTTGACATGAATTTTGTATGTTCCATTTTGATATTTGTAATTTTTCGTTCGAGTATCAAAAATTTAATTTTCGATCCTAGAAAATAAAATTTTAACAAAAAAATTGAACAGTTATTTTTCATTTTTCTTTGAATTTAATTAAAAATATGTTATTTTTCATTATCAATTCAAGTTTAAAATTTCAAATACTTGAATTGAAAATAAAATTTGAACAAAAAAATTGAACGCTTCAATTGTTTTTTACATTTCTTTGAAATTAATAAAAAATATGTTATTTTTCATTGTTAATTCAAGTTCAAAATTTCAAATTCTTGAATTGGGAACAGAAAAACATTAACCAATTTGACACGAATTTACCAATTCCCAATTAGGAATTCGCAATTTTCCATCGAAGTATTGAAAACTTACTTTTCAATACTATAACACACAATTTTAACAATAAAATAGAATATTTTAAAGTATTTTTGTATTTCTTTGCAGTTAGAAAAAAAAATGTTATTTTGAATGATTAATTCAAGTTTGAAATTTCGAACACTTAAATACGAAAGTGGAAAAAGTCATCAATTTGACATCAATTTTCTATTTTCCATCTTGAAATTGCCAATTTTCCATTTGAGTATCGAAAACTCGATTTTAAATATTAGAATCTAAATTTTCAACATAAAAATCCATGATTTCATAGTTTTTTGTATTTTTTTTTTTTTTTGTAAAAAATGTCTCATCGCAAATTGTTCATTCAACTTTCCAATTATGAATATTTAAACTGGGAAGTGAAAAAATTTACAAATTTGACATCAATTTTACATTTTCCATTTTGCAGTGTTCAATTCCAGTACAACGAATTTCATTTTCGATACTCATATTCAAAATTGCAATGAGAAAATCTAACGTTCGATAGTTTTTTTCGAAATGGGGAAAAATTTTGTCATTTTTAAGTATAAAAATTTCTACCAAGCGATATAGTGTTCATAATTTTTTTCTTTTCATTTGAAATTACAAAAAACTACGTTTGTTTTGAATAACACAAATATATTCGAAATAAAAAATCGTTTCAATTGATCGTAAGATAAATTTTTGTAAATGAAAAATTGTCCGATTTAATTGTTAAAAAAATGGTCAAAATCGAAATAAATTGTTAAATTACAAAAAGTCATACTAACCGATATGACTTGAGCCATATCACTGCTTTGATTACTCTGGAGGTTCAACGAGTTCAAAATTCCATACTGCGATTCAAAAACTGCTGCGTCCTTGTTCTGCGACAGAGACAAACCATCCAAAAGCTTCAAAAATCTTGCGTCGTCGATAAAATGAGCCAGCTCAATGTCTCCGTTTTTCACCCAAGTCATCAACATCTTGAAAGTTTTCAGTGAATTCTGCTCCGACGTAAGGGAATTTTTCACATCGTCCAGCAAGTAGTTGACCACTTTCGTGCTTGATTCCGCATTCAGAGTCTCTTTTTCAATTCCCTGCTTCCAGCTGTCTGGTTTTTGTGGTTCATTTTCATCCAAGTTGCTGAGATTTTCAAACACCCTTTTCACCAAGTTTGATTGGTCTCTGGCTTTTGGTTTCACTTCTACATCCTAAAATTCATTTTCAAAATTAATGTCAATAAAAAAATGTAGCATTTTTCATACAGTAAAACTCGTCATATTGACGCTATCTTCATTTTTGTCGTCAGTAGTATTGTCCTATTGTAAAACCTGTTTTACAATACGACAATACAACGTGTTTTGCTACAGTCTGTAAAAATAAAAATCAACAATCATTTTCAAATTTTCAATACGAAAACATACATAAATTCCTAACAGGTCTCTTTGGTAAAAATTAGACAATTTTAATGTCTGTTTTTTTCAATCAAAATTTCTACAGTAAGCAATTACCTGAAAATTCATAAAAATGCAACACTTGTCAAAAAATTTCATGATCACACTCAACACAATTATTAAACAAAAAATTTTTTTCATAAACTACACATTTCATCCTCAATTTACACAAAAGTATCCCACAAAATTCCCCTATGTACATCCGTTTACAAACAATGATAAAAACAAACGGAGCAACGAATAAATAAATTTCACCTGTTTTTTGACAAGGGCAGGTTTCGAACTGAAAAAAACCGATGTCGAAAGTTGTTGGGAGCCCAATACCCGGCTCAAACGAGCTTGTCCAAATCGAGCCGCTGAATTAGACATTACTCCAATAAACTGCAGCATAGCCATGAAATTTCCGTGTCTCTTAAAAAACGATTCCGACAATTCCTCGCATCAGGTATCCACTTCGTCCAAGCGCGGATATAACGTCAGGCAAAACTGAGCAAAAATTTACTCAAAATTGACAAGAAAAAGTAAACTGGCCCATAGAGGTTACAGACCAACTTCTGATTTTACGTTGGATCAGACGAGCATTTTAAACACTTAACGAACACTAAACTGCTCTATATTTTTTGCACGACTTCGCGCACTTCCCGAGATGTTTGAATGAATTGTTGTTTTATTTATTTTTGAAGTTAGTTGAATAATAGCACGTATAGCACGAGATTTTAGGTTATGTTTTCACAAATTGTCCACAATTGTGCAAAATTGTCAACGTGATTCGATAGTTATGGATAGGCAGTGGCTGGCAGTGGCGAATGGCGATACCGCAGTATCGGCGACTATCGGGAGCTTTCGAGTTTCGACACATTTTTTAACTATATTATGATTGATAGTTTTTCGTTCTCGAGAAAAAATTCAAAATTATATTGAAAAATTGTGGAGCTTATTCAAATTCTGCAATGAATTATAACTTTTTTTAGAAATGTAGAATTATAGAATCCAAATATATAGATAATAATTTATGAGATATAAAATACATCATTTTGAAGCTGTAAAATGTATGAAATGTGAAAAATGTGTGAGTTAAAAAACTGCTAAACTCGTATCTTGTATGCAGTTACGATTTGAAAAAATTCAAAAGATCCAGAATTTCAATTTATATTCATATATCTGTATCCAGAAAGCAAAAAATTAAACTGCACAAATATTCAATCCAAATTCAAAAATTCTGATGATTCATTGGAATGTTTTGTTTCGATAAATCGTAAATTTCGAATTTTTAGTAAACTAAGTTGGATATCTAATCACATATATTTATAATTTCGGAATTTTATAATAATAATCAATTATGTAGGATTTAGCATTGTTTAGAATTTTTTTTGTATAACTTCGATGGTTTTTTGGAGATTTATTTATACACAAATTTTTATATCGAAATTTTAAATGTACAGTTGCCATTTTTGTCGCAATTTCAAAAAGTGAGTAAATCGAAATCAAAAAGGAAAAAAAACAGCTTTTTGGATAAATTTTGAAAATTCGTATGTCACAGAATTTGCAAGTTTCAATTTTCCATCTTTCTGTACGACCGAGATTTTCATTTCCCGTTCAAAAAATTGTCGATATTAAAGACACTTAAATAATTTCAAGTTTCAATCTCCAAATTCTTGATTCAATAACTCAGAAATTCGTGAATTTTGATGCAAGAAATTATTCAGTTTTTGAATTTGAAAAATTTAACGATACAATAATTTTACGTTTTTTGTATTCTGGATGCAGATGAATTTGAATTCAAATTCCAAAAATGTGAAGTTTTTTCAACTCAGAGCTGGAACTCCACAATTTTTTGAGCCTATTCATAAATACACGATTTTTATGAATTCATACATTCGCATATATTCAGATTTATGAGTAAACTTATTGTTTCATTTCTTCACTTAAAAATTTTCAGTTTCGATGTCTACGAATAATCGAAGTTTAAATGCTACAACTCCAAAATCTTCGATTTTTTATTGCAGACACTCTATAATGTTTGGATAGTAAAATTTCCAATCATCAAAATTATTTAATCCACAATCAAAAATTTCAGTTAAAAAATGTTTTATTCGACAAAGTTTGCAACTAGAGTAGTAACGATTCCCAATTCACGTGAGAACTCACATTCCATAAAAAATCATTATCACACTATTTGCGAAATGTACGATTCTCAGTGATACTTTAGCTACTATTTCTCCATCTCTGTATTCCTTTTTTTGTTTTGTGTCATTGCACTTGGCACGTGCAAGTGTTTCTACCGCTTCTTTTGCTTTTTCCGGGTTTTTGCAACGTAATTCACAACAACCCTTATCCCAAAATTATGACAAAAACAATATTCGAAATAAAAAAATGATGCTGTATAAAAACCTCGAAAAAATAACTAACGACGAATGACTTTTTCCCCGAGTCATCGTGCTGTGAAATATTCTCCAAAGTGATTTATTGTGATTCAAATAATGAGATGAATAGATACGCTGCCGCCTTTGAAATATTGATCTTTTCAGGGGGATGAGTGAGAGCTGCTGCTCATGCCCGGTGTGTACACGGGTTTTACATCTCAGCTGGTACAGACGTCTCCTCCTCGTCTTGCTACCAAAAAATGTTCACCGCCACGCCGTCAACTTGTTATCATTAAAATGTTTATACCACGTTAAGGACTGTTGTTTTTACGCGAAATATGTATAGTTTATACGCACTGTCGGTGTGGGCGACGTTCTTTATCGGGTGACATGAATTTGAAACGGTGAAGAACAACCTTATTTATGCTTACAACCCTACACAAAGACAATGTTTTCACGTATTTTCTTCATTAGAACATTCAATTGTTCGATACAAGTGATCACTTCGATATATTTTCATGAATTTTTCCATTTTGTGAAGAGATTCGATGGTGTGATAATAATTGTTCGAAGGTAATTAATAAGGTCAATTGTTCTGAAAATGGGTGAACTTTGTGTGGGTGCCTAGTGGATTTTGTGCATTTTGAGAGAGGGTTGACGAAAATGATGATTTTCTTGTTTAGGCCTCCTCGTTGTTGAATATTAATTACATTCCAAAATGCTGGGGCGGAAACAAAGTTTGAGGGGAGAGACCGTTTTGGCGGATTATGGGCCTGAAGAATCTCTTAATGAGAGTGCTGATATCGAGTGGGTGAATAAGGTGAGTGGCCAAGGTTTTTCATTTAGAGATTTTGGAAGAATATAAATGGCACGTTCAGGAAAAATTTATCTCGTTTTTCAAGCTTTTTACAATATTCTTTATCTTTATATGTTTGGGTACAAAAGAAAAAATATTATATTTTCGATGTATTAGCTTTTTTTATAGTGCATTCTCACTTTTATTGATATTTTAATGTTATGACACGTGACAGTGATTTTTGTATCATTAAACCTCATGGTCACAGTTTTCATCGTAATGAATAATTACAGAGAAGAAAAAACAAGCAATTCGGTATTTTTTGTCTGAGTACACGTTGAGTTATACTACTTAAAGTCTAATTTCAGTCTAATTTCAGTAGTACATGTTTTTATCACAATCATCAATTCGAGAAAAGATAAGATAAAAAATTAAATTAGTACAGAGGTATGGTATCTTTATGATTTTTATTACGTTGAGTTGAGTTATACTACTGGAATTTGTACTACTGAAATTGAAACGTCTTTCAGTAGTACAAGACAACGTGCGCTCGAACAAAAAATGTAATACCTTTTGTTTAATGATGCTCCTGAATTGTTTCACTTGCAAATTTGTTGTTAAAGTACACTTTTAAGTATGAAATAATATAACAAAAATTACTGTCATATGTTGGCAGGTATAAAAATGAAAAAATGCCATAAGAATTTCATTAGTTTTTCAGTTTCACCGAGTTTCGACGATTTTGGTGAATTTCATGAGATTTAAGACAAGTTTTTTTTTTTTGAGGGGAGGTGGGATTTTCGTGGAAATTCGAGAAACTTTGAGTAATTTTCAATTGTCGAAAATGTGCTTGAATTACCATAATTTGAAAAGTGCTTCAACTTACGATAATTAGTAAAGTTTGATACCAAATTTCCAACGATCTTAAGAGCTCTCCAAAATTAGAAGGAATTTTAGAAGATTTTCAGAAAAAAAAGTTTGAAAATCTTTAAGTTTTTTGGTAATTTGTAAAATTTCATGTTCTTTTAAACATATGAAAATCTTAAGTTGTTCAAGAGATTTTGAAACTTATGTTTTTATTTTGATTCCAAAATCGTAATTTTTTGGGAACATTCGAAAATTTTAAGTTCTTAGAAAATTACAAGAATTTAAAAATTTTTTGGAATTTGTCGAATTCGAAATTGTTTGCAAATTCTGAATATTTTGGGTTTCCTTGAAAAATTTCAGAAATTTGTGTTTTTCGATAGATTCTGAAGTTGTATGTTTTTATTTTAATTAAAAAATCGTAATTTTTTTGAAACATTTGAAAATTTTTAGTGTTTAGAAAATTACAAGAATTCTAAAATTTTTTGGAATTTATTGAGTTCGAAATGGTTCAAAAATTCTGAATATTTCGGGTTCCTCGAAAAATTAAAAAAATTTGAGTTTCAAAAGATTTGGAAAGTTCAAGTTTTTTGAAAAATTAAGAATTTGGATTTGTTAGAGGTATTTTTCTCGCTAAAAAAAAGCCACGAGAGAACGTCGCCAAAACGTCGCCCTCAACTAGCTAGGGTCTTTTTTAGAAGGATTTCTATAACTTAGTATAATCGACAAATAATGTCATCATAAAGCCATAAACTCGAAATGTTACAGACGTGGGTGCGGAGGCTAATGAGGTGCTGCGCTTTGGTATCTCTAGCCTCAGTCTGCCTAAATACGCCAAAAACTTTTGAAAAAGTGCCACCTCTTCAGTACGTTACGTTTTTCAGTGATCTCACGGTCGCTTTTTTATTTACTGCCGAAATGTTCGCGAAAATGCACATTCGCGGTGTCATGAAGGTAATATATAAATTTCTTCTATACTATATATTCACTTATTTATTTATTTTCCAAACTGCACTTCCTCTATACATTCCACTTTTTGAAAAATTCCTAATAAAATCTCATCTACTGCAAATCAATTGATTAATTAATCAATATTATGGATTAAGCTATCTATTTTCAAGAATTCAAAAATTGACTAATAGTTGACGATGAGAAATTTGTGCATTGAATTTTACGTCATTTCACATTTTTTGAAAAATTTAGATAATAATTTTGCTGTTTCTGCGCAGAGGGATAAATCATATTTAAAAGACCACTGGTGCCAGTTCGACGCGAGTATGGTGTTTTTTCTGTGGCTGTCGGTGATTTTGCAAACTTTTGAAATGTTTGGTCTACTCGTCGATTTTAGTTACGCCCCCATTGTGCGGGTCCCACGTCCATTCATAATGATAAGGTTCCTTCGAGTCTTTTTGAA
This sequence comes from Platygaster equestris, assembly GCA_030522785.1. Taxonomy (NCBI): domain Eukaryota; kingdom Metazoa; phylum Arthropoda; class Insecta; order Hymenoptera; family Platygastridae; genus Platygaster; species Platygaster equestris. The sequence continues at coordinate 19,407 of JAPYZK010000415.1, forward strand.
ATTTTCCATGCCCAAAGCTAGGATTAATCAAATTTTCAAGTGAGTCGTGAATTTTTATAATGTTTTTCACTACCTTGCAACTCTGATTCTTAATTATGAAAATCGTAAAAAGTGTATTCATATTTTCCTTTGAAGTTTTCAAAATTTTTAAAATGGCACTTCAACATTTTAATGTCAGCATCCCTAAAATCCAGTAAATTACGAAAAAACACGAATAATATCCATATCTGAACTATTCAGATTTTATCACCGTTGTAGGAATTTTATCAGTTATGAAGAATAGAGCGATTAAGGAAATTTTTAAGTGTGTAAACCAAAAAAAAAAAAAAAAATTACAGAAATTTCAGGGACCGTGTAAATTTCTATAATTTTTCAAAAATTTTGACAGATTTAAAATAATGAAATTATCGAAAAATCGACCTCGAAAAATGTCTGTAAGACTCAGAGTTACAAGCAGTAATAATTTGTACCCGACCTCAAATTCATAAATTCCATATTTCAGGCGATCGAGTCAACAAATATACAACGTGACTCTTTTTTTTTTATTCTTCATGTCCCTTTACGGACTCCTCGGGGTGCAGTTTTTTGGTGAACTCAAAAATCATTGTGTTCTGAACTACACAAATCCGAGGCACGTGACAATTAACAGTTTAGCAATTCCTGACACATTTTGTTCCACTGATCCTGGCTCGGGTTATCAGTGTCCAGAAGGAATGGTGTGCATGAAACTAGAAAATATGTCCCGATACGTTATGGGTTTCAATGGTTTCGACGAAATCAGTAAGAAACTTTATGTCTATATAGAAAAATTAAGGGGGTCTTCTACGTATAAGCCAAATTTTAAAGCTCATTTTTCAGAATGGTTTGCAAAAAAACTACACACGACAATGAAGTATGGTTTTTTGCCTTTTATTGGCACACCCTTCGACTACAAAAAAATGGCCAGTAAAAATTTTTTTCTTAACAGTAGCGACCTTGAAGTGTCCTTGACCCCATGCCTCTGCCAAAACGTAAGAGTCGACTTTGTGGCAAGAGTTTGAGATTTTGGTTGCCTTAATTACAAAAAACAAAAAATATCTTTGATCGCTTACGCAGGCTAACTTTAGACACGAGCTTTTTCAAAAATTGTAAAATTCCCAAAAATTGCAGATTTGTGAACGAAAAAAAAATTTTTTTTACAGTCTTTTTTCAGCTAAAAAAGGCTGAAAAAATTAAATGAAAAACTTTTCCAAAAAAGCTCGTGTCTAAAGTTAGCGACATGTCTGCTGACTAATTAGAGATAAGAAAATCCCAGAAATTCCAAGTAGTTTAAAAGAACTCTTGCCAAAACTTAAAAAAAACACGACTTTTGGGAAAACGCGTTTAAACATATATGACGGGGTAAAACGTGATTAGTTAAACTTACGATTCAATCGGTTCAAGACTGAAATTACCTGACAATTCGGTCCCAAAAAGACACATATATGCAAACACACTTGTAAAACTGTAAAAAACTGCCAGTCAGACCGGTTTTTTTTGTTTGAGTAATGCCGCGAGCGCCTGCCGCAAAAACGCCGAAAACACTGGTAGTTGCCGCGAATGGCATAACTAACGCGTATTTCTCAAAACCCTTCATGGGGCACATTTCTAAGAACTTCTAGATTCGAAATATGCAATAAAAAAAAAATTCGATTTTTGAAAAGTTCATACGTAGAAGACTCCCTTAATACATGCTCATGTATGCCCATACATGTGGTTATACGAGTCGTCTAAAAATAAGTATACTGTACACTGTTTTCAAAAACCTAAAACGAAAGTTACAGTCTTGAAAACAACAATGTTATTGACAATGAAAATTAAGCAATCAGAGAAAATTGCTGAGAAACTTTCGTCTTTGATTTTTACGAGAATTAATTGTTGTCAGGTTTTGCACTGATTTTGGGACACGCTGTATAAGATATCCATTTATGGGCGAACATTATGATTATACGTAAAAGTGTCCTCGTTGGCTACATTTTTAGAATTAGGAAATTAACATTATAATTTTGTATTTTTCATGAAGTGACGAGTATTTTCACGGTGTACCAAGCGGCATCTCAAGAAGGATGGGTATTTATAATGTACCGAGCCATAGACAGTTTACCTGCTTGGAGAGCAGTGTTCTATTTTAGCACGATGATATTCTTTTTGGCTTGGTTGGTGAAAAATGTTTTTATTGCCGTTATCACCGAAACTTTCAACGAGATTCGAGTACAGTTTCAACAAATGTGGGGGGTGCGTGGTCATATAAACAACAGTTCTGCATCGCAGGTAATAATAATTTGGGAATTTCCGAAAAAAAAAAAAAAAATGAACTGTATTTACTCATTTTTAATAACCTCATATGAACCTTGAGAGATTTTCATTAGGTGCACTTAATAAAAATTTGACGAGATAAGCTTTTTTTATAAAGTCCGTTCATATAGAGATCTTTTTTTGTTGGAAAAGTTCACCTTATGACAAACTCATTAGAACACTCATAAGATCGAATTGTTTATACCAAGAGAACTTTTCCACATAAGGTTCTAATGAGGTTAATAATTTGTAGGTGAGTAAAAATTGTTAAAAATGCTTGAAAACTGCAGAAAGAAATTATCCATTCAATGAAGTAAATTTTCATTCGATTAAATACGATTTTTTCTCATTTAATTAATGTTTTTCGGTATTCCGACCAATTTGTTGACAGTCACGTGTTTTTCACTTGGAGGATTTTTTTTCTCGCAAAAAACCCGTGATTGTCAGAAAATTGCCTGAGATATCGGAAAACATTGAATTAGAAAAAATTATCCATTTATTTTTCTAATACCGGAAATCTTCATGCAGTACGAAAATTTCCCGGAATTTCTTCAATTTTCACGAAAACTTAAAATGCAAAAAAATCTCGAAATTCCTACAAAATCAACAAAAAAATGCCAAAACCTTTAGAAACACGAAGTTCTTACGAATAAACGAGAATATTCACAAACTTCTAAACATTTTAGAAACCCTTGAAAAACTCAAAAACTGACTTGAAAATTGTAAAAATAACAACCATATCGAACTTGTCTGAACTTCAAAAAATCCAGACTCCTAAATACGATATGGCTAGCTCCAAAAAGATCGCTTTAGAATGCAAGTCAGCATCTTGTAGATTCTCTCTGAACGATCGTTTATTTTCCAAACAATTCCCTCACACCTGTTTTTCAATAATCCAACAGATATTAATAGGAGACGACAACGGTTGGAAATTGATAACCCTGGACGACAACAAACACGGAGGCCCGGCGTCTCCCCTATGCCACGCGATTCTGCGATCCCCCCATTTTCGCATGTTCGTCATGTTCGCCATTTTGGCGAACGGAATAACGACCGCGACGATGAATTTCCAAAACGGCGAAAGACCGAAAATTCCGTACTACAGCAGATATTACTACGCCGAAGTCGTTTTTACGATATTTCTCGACTTAGAGACGCTCTTCAAAATCTGGTGTCTGGGATTTCGGAGCTACTACAAACATTCGATACACAAATTCGAATTGTTGCTCGCCATTGGAACTACCATCCATATCATACCGTTGTTTTATCTTTCTGGATTCACTTATTTCCAAGTATGAATAATCAGGGTTTGAAAGTAACGCGCTACTTGTAACGCGTTACTCTAAAACGTTACATTTTTAGCTGTAACGATAACGTAACGTTTTACTTTAAAAACGAAGTAACGATAACGGCAACAAGTTGGTAACAAGTAACGAAATTTCCGTTACTCGTTCTCATTTATTGGGAATTTCGAACGTTTTGAAAAATTTTGGAGTTTTTAAGAATATTGAAATTATGAATTCCGAGAGTTCGAGAATTTCAACATTTTGAGAATTACCAAAATTTTTAAGAATCATAAAGTCCCAAAGTTTTCAAATTGTTAGAAAGATAGGAGATTTGGATTTCCGGAATTTGAAGGTTTCGAAAAATGTCGATGAATTTGAGAGTAGTGGAATTATAAAGTTTTGGAATTTCTCAAGTTTCAGATTTTTCGAGAGTTTTGAAGAGTTTTAAGTTTAATGGCTTGGAAGTTTTGGAACTTCAGAAAGTGTAAGATGTTTCAAAGTTTTCTAAATTTCAAACTTTCTGAAGTTTCAGGATTTCGAAGTTCTGACAGATGTTGAAAAAATGTAGGAGTGTTCAATAATTTTGAAGTTGTTCATTTTCGGAATGTTTAGCAGTTGTAACAATTTCAAAAGTTGTGTAGAAAGTAATTTCCGAGTTTTGGGATTGAGAAGTTTTGGAGAATCTGTGTCTTTACGAATTTTAAAGAATTTTGAAGTCGCTAACTTAAGGATTTTTGTATGCTTCAGACATTTTGAAAGTTTTGAAAATTTGTCGAAACTTAAAATAAAAGTTTTAGAGTTATGAATTCTATAAATTTTAGCAAATTTCAGTCTTAGATTTTGAAGGTTTCGGAGTTCTGACGAGTTTATAAGAAATTGGAAGTTCCGAAGAATTTCATAGTTAAGAAAATTCCGGCATTTTTAGAAGTTTTGGAGAGTTTTAAAAAATTCCGCAGAATTTCAAAGTTCCAGAGTTTCGAAATTTAGAAATTTCGGAGAATCCCGAAGTTCGGCCATTCTAAATTTCGCAGGAATTCAAAAAGAATGTTGAAGTTATGGACTTTGTTCAGTTTGCAATCTTAAAGAAGTTTTAGAAACTCTAGAGAATTTCGAAGAAGAATTTCAAAGTTCTTGAATTTTTAATATAGAAAATTTTTCAACATTTAAAAATTTTCAAGAATTCTCGACATTTTTATTTCTTAGATATGAAGAGTTGTTGAGTTTTTTGAGTTTTGAGAATCCAAATGCACTCCTATTCAAAATAAACAGTTTCAGCAACAAAATCCATCGATATCGTTTTTTGTCCATCGTTTTTCTATGTCTGAATGTTTGAATGATGATGATATTTTAATGATAAAAGTAACGACAAAGTAACAGACGTTACGTTTCACAGACATTAACGGTAACGAGTTACTTACTTTTTCGGAGTAGCGGTAAAGTAACGAGTTACATATTTTACCGAAGTAACTGTAACGTAAAGCGTTACAATTTGCTAAGTTACGTTCCAAACCCTGTGAATAATTATAATTAAGTTCTCTAAAATCGGGTACTTCGAACATTTTAGTCTACAGTTGGATATCGATTTTGGTCTTCTGAATTTTTTCCTTTTTATTCATTACAATTCAAATTCCTTTTTATAACAATCAATTTAGGTGAATGAAAATTATGAAAAATCATTTCGATTTCAACTTATTATTATCAATGGCTTCGAAACTGGAGGGAAATTCATGGAAAATTAACCACTATTCATTAATATTCGATCAGGTACTCCGAGTTGTCCGGCTTATCAAGGCATCTCCAATGCTGGAGGATTTCGTGTATAAAATTTTCGGGCCCGGAAAAAAGCTCGGAAGCCTCATCATTTTTACCATGTGCCTGCTTGTTATTTCTTCGAGCATTTCCATGCAACTTTTTTGCTTTTTGGATGATTTTACGAAATTCGAAACTTTTCCTGAGGTAATGAAAATGAGAACATTGATTTGAGGGAGATTTGATTCAAAGTTTATAAGCCACACAGAGGAGGATCTAGTGGGGGGGGGGGGGGGGGGGGGGGGGGGGGGGGTAAGGCCCCCTGAAAGTTCAAAGTTCACATTATAATTCTGAAGTTGTAATAAAATTAGGAATTTGTAGATCCCTATAGTCCGGGACACCACTTTGGTCGGAAAACCAGAGTGGTTTTGACCGTAGCCTAGTATATCTATATATATGCCTCTTTCATGTATATAGATGTACTAGGCTATGGTCAAAACCACTCCGGTTTTATGGCCAGAGTGGTGTCCTGGACTATAGGGATCAGAATAGTAGTAAGAACTTTAGAACCAAAGTTTAAAATTTGTAGTACAACGTTCAAATTTGACGTCTGAGGTTAATTCACAATTATAAGTTAACATTTCGGATTCAGAGTTCGAAGTTTTAGGTTTGAATTTAAAGTTAGGAGTTCCAAGTTTATATCTAATGTCGTAATTTGAATTAGACAGTCTAAAGTTCAAATTACAAGTGTAAAGTTTAAAGTGGGAATTTAGAGTTTTAAATAGTATTTGGAACTTACAGTTCAAAGTAAGTATTTTCAATATGAAATCCAACCTTTTACTTTGATATTTGAAGTTCGTATTAGAAGTTTACAGTTAAAATTGAAAGTTTGGGGTGTCGAGTTTGAATGCGAAGTTTGTAGGTTAAGGTTCAAATTTGACGTTCATATTTCGAAGTTTAAGTTCAACGTGCAGTTTATACTTAAAATATACAGTTTGGATTCGAAATACAAAGTTCAATTTAGGAATTAGGAGTTCAGAATGAAAGTTTAAAGTTCAAAGTTCGATGTTTGAAGTTCTTATCTGATGTTTGAGGCTTAAATTCCAAGTTTAGAATATAATTCAAAGATGTAAGTTCAAAGTTCATATTTGATGTTGGAGGTTTATGTTTGAAGTTTTCAGTTTGAATCCAAAGTTTGAAGTTCTAAGTTGAAATGTTAAGTTCGTAGTTTAAAGTTTAAATTTTTTATTCGAAATTTGGAGTTCAATTTCGAAGTTCAAAATCCGAAGTTCATGTTGAAATATGAAATTAAAAATTCAAGTTTGTTGAATTGAATGTTGAAATTTCAAATTAAAAATTCAAGTTTCAAATTCGTATGTTAATCCGACATGACATTGCAATTCAAAGTTTCGAGCTGGATATTTCGAGTTTCAAGTTCGATGTTCAAACTTCAAAATTCAAGTTTCATGTTAAAGTCAAAAGTTTCGAGATTGATGTTTAAATTTGAAGTAGATGGTTTGAGGTTTTCAATTTTTCAAAATGAATTCTATATACTATATACTATAGCTTATAGGTGCTAATTACTCATCGAATGAATATAAAAGATATAAACATATAGTGTTCATAAAGATTTTGGAAATACCCCTCAAAATATTTTTCTGGATCCGCCTCTGAAGCCACATATTCCACAAGGGTCATTTTCATAATAAAATGTTGTGCAAAATGACACTTACGTGCGGTACGAAAATGTGGGTTATCTATATTTGCCTCGATGGCCTTCATTTGATAGTCGTTATCAGTTTTTTTATTAATAAAAATGTTCCGTTTTTGAATAGGCTTTCATGTCCATGTTCCAAATCTTGACCCAGGAAGCTTGGGTCGAAGTCATGGATGAAACGATGTTGAGAACACATGAAACCGTGGCACCTTTTGTGGCTGTTTATTTTATACTTTATCACCTTTTTGTAACTTTGGTAAGGTTATATAGGAATTGATAATTACTTGGAAAATTGGATTGTTTGGGAAATATTTTATGCGTTTTGTGTGACAATAGATTGTGTTGAGCTTGTTCGTCGCGGTAATTTTGGACAATCTTGAATTAGACGAAGAAATAAAGAGATTGAAGCAACTGAAGTTTCGAGAACAAAGTGCTGAGATCAAGGAAACGCTGCCATTTAGATTGAGAATTTTCGAAAAATTTCCTGACAGTCCTCAGATGACTTGTCTACATAAAGTACCATCAGACTTTAATTTACCGAAGGTAGGTGATATTTTCATTGATTAATTTGAATTTTTCACTGTTCAGAAGTTGTACGACTTTCGAATACGAACACTGGAATTTGAAAATTTGAAAAATCCAGGTGTCAAAATTTGGAATTATAACATTTGAAAGATTTACGATTCCAAAAATACGAATCGTAGTTACGAAATTTTCCAAACTTAAAAAATCATTGCCCTGCGACCTTAAAATTCGATTTTGGAAAAATAAGAATTTTCGAATTGAAGTGTCGAAAAATTGAAAATTTTCAATACAAAATGCTAGAAGCAGAAAATTTTTATCATAAATACAAAAATTGCGAGTTAGATAACTTTTGAACTTGAATTCCGAAATTCAATTCAATAAACTTCAACGATTAAAAACTACGAAACTTTCACGGGAAATATTAAAAATTAACGAATTACGTATCATTTATCTGTAGATAAAATGTGTGAAACGTGCGAAATGATAATTTGTATCGACAGGTGAGAGAAAGTTTCATGAGGCAATTCGTTTTCGAAGTCGAAGAGGATGAAAATGGCATAAACAAAAGAATCAGCGAAACTTTCGATTCAAAAATGGTGTACCGCAAGCAACGACCGGTAAAAATTATAAGCAAACCCGCAAAAGTGAGGAACGTGAACACGAGTCTCAGAAAAGCGGCCATCATCTATATAATCAAGTAAGATATCAAATCTATTCATGACCCATGTGAAATAATCGTCTCGCAGTCTTGCAAAATGTCTGTGGAGTTTCATAGTTTTTAATTTGCTGAAACTGATTAGAACTTCCAAGGTTTTGACATAAAAGAATTATTCCAATATAAATTAATACCGGTGATTTTTTTTTTTCGATTAATTCGCATTTCCAAACTGTTTCAGAAAGTGTTTCAAAAATTCCAGAATTTTAAAAAGATATGTTCTGAAAATTCCGAAAATGAAGTATGCATTTTTTGAAAATTCAGGAATCGTGACATAGTTAATTTACAACCAGTGTAGTAATTTTAATTATTATTACACTAGTTGCGAGATCTACTACTCCTCGACTAAAATCCTGTTTTGAAAGATACGTATAACGGATTAATACAATAATGGGCTCACGACACAATTGGGAACAGCATAATAGATGACTTCAGTATACCATACTTTAGGACACTGACCTGAAAAAAAAGAATTTTCATTACAATTCCGACATTTGTACCAGTAAATTCGTGAGTTTCATTTCTGAGAAAATAAATCGTGTCTGAAATGTATCAACAATTCAAAACTTACAAATTTGGATTCTCAAAAATCCGGATTTAAAGTCCGGGAATGCAAATGAATGGCTATGAAACTCAAGCAATATCAAAAATTTTCAAGTTTTAAAAATATATGAAATGAATTTGTGTACCCGAAAATTCTACAGTTTCAACGTGAAAAATGGCATCAGGGCATAATGGCACAATGACAACACTTTATTAATAGTCGATATTCCAATCCTGTAGACGATCGTCTTCAAAGAATCTTTTAAGGCAGTACATGCGCGACAGTCGGGAGAAAAAGTTCTCGCCCGTCCGGGGGTGCAGAAGCGCGGAAGCGAGTATACTTTCATTCTTGTGTGTACCTCGCTCCCTATGCTTTTACATTGAGCCGTTGATCCGGCAACGCTGCATATACTGCTGTGAGTGGAAAGAGTGGGATCATGAAGAACTGGAACTTTCCAGTTCTCCATGAGTGGGACTCAAGTTGTGTGGAATGCGTGTGCCTATGGTTAGCACAGCGCGCACAAGCTGATCCCTGTTTGCGCCAGATAATTGACAACCATCTCGACAGAGCAGTACACCGGGCTCACCCGATGTTGCCGCACCGTTCGGCGCGGTACTTCGACGAGCACGATTTTATGACTTATTGTCTCACAGTTCAATAACTAGACCGAGGAATGCATCCAAACTTCGCATGAAATTTTCAATCCTACTATTGTTTAGTATATTCGATTTTCCACGCATGTCTATAAATTCGTTCTGTACTTAAAAATCCATTTCACGTCAAATTTTCAGATTCCCATAAGAGCCCATGTTAATGTCAAATTCATTATTTCGGTAACGAAACAGACAATCTCGCCCAAATCTTTCAAAAATGCCTGTTAGCACTACATAAAAATTTTAGCTCTCTCTATAAATTTCGACCAAACGCATGTACTACCTTAATAGATGCCAGGGGTCGTCCATAAAATATGTCACATCTTGGGGGTGGGGGGGGGGGGGTTAGCAAAATGTGACAAACAATGTCAACTCTTATGGAGAAATGCGTTACAAAGGGGCGGGGGGGGGGGGGGGTCTGAAATCGTCAGAAAATATGTGATGTAATTTATAGACGACCACTGATTATTCATTAGCAATTTTTCTCAGAGGATCTTTCAATATGATCGCCTTTGGACGAATTCATTCTTATTAGACGATGCTCATCAGATGATTTGTACACATGGGAAAATGTTCTCCAAAAAATTTCACGAATCAAACAAAATGTTGTTCGTATATTTTTAGTGACTCAAACAATCAACGACTTCTTTTGGGGGATTCAGCAATGATTCCAGTCCCAGGAAAAGGGCTGACGAAACCGCAAGGAACTGTCAGTAGTATGAAACAGCTCAGGATAGATCAGAAAAAGTATTTCCAAAAATAAGATCTACCATTGAAATGTGGGATTTCCATGAATTTGTTTTGTTTACATCGACTTTGTTGTAGATCGATTAGGAGAAGTGTTCGAAGTGGATCGATAAAGTTGAAACAGACTTACGAGCATCTTATGGAAAATGGAGATATTGGGGCGATAAATAGGGTCACTTCTTCTCGAAGTAGACCTCATGATTTGGATATTAAACTTTTACAGGCTAAGAGGCAACAAGCTGAAATGCGAAGGTAATTGATGTTATTATTATTATTATTATTATTATTTTTATTATTATCATCATCATCATTACAAAAACAGGCAGCAGCAAAGCTGATCGTATCATTTATATACGCGTTTAGTGCTGAAATAGTACAGAAAAAAGAAAATTGGTTAAAAAACTGAACCAAAAACTTCAATAGACGTATAGTCAGAATAAAGGAACAAAGACTACGAACCGTAAATATATCGAAGAGTCTGATTAACATGTTCAAACTTTTTCAAATATCTGTCAAATGTCTAATTTTCTATAATCGTCCATGTATTGTTCATTTCACTGTACAATTCATGTAAATCGGAGAACCTAGGTTGTTCTTCAAGTATCTCACTCGATTGATCATGGTTCAGCAAGTTGTTCAAATTGGTCTAACGCAGCCTTAAAGGCATTTTAACCCAATGTACAATTGATATCGTTTCATTATCATGATCTTTTCAGTTTTTTGTGGGTTCACATAATGATGCTTGAAAACATTATGTACAATTTTGGAAATTCTTAAATCGAATTTCGTGAATTTTGTAGAATAAATGGTCAATATTAGAGTATTATCCCTAGTAATTTTGATTCTTATAAGAATCAACGAAATTTTTATAAAATATGAAATTTTCTTATAAGAATTGCATTTCTTATAAGGCGGCCTTCTACAATTTTTATGAGTTCAACGATTCTTATAAGGTGACCTTATAAGAAATTCACTTTTTTTATAAGAAAATTTTTTCTTATAAAAACATTTCTGAAAATTCTTATAAAAACAGTTTTTTTATAAGAAAATTTTTGAAAATTCTTATAAGAAACTCCAGTTTCTCATAAGATTACCCTATACAAATCGTAAAACTTATAAGACTTTTATAAGGTCGTCTTATAAAAAATGGAATTCTTATAAGAAAATTTAGGATCTTATAAGAATTTTGTCCATTTTTATAAGAATCTAAATTACTAGGGATGGAGATCTTGAACAAAAATCCAAATATATGAACATTCGAAAAATTTTCAACATCGAAACAGGGTATTAAAACTTTGTTTCTGAAAATGCTTAAATAAGTGCAAGGTGTGCCACTATGGGAAAATTCATTTTCAATACGAGTCTTCGAACTCGCGGCGCTTCGGCCGCGAAATTTGAAGACTCGTATTGAAAATGAATTCTACCGTAATGGCACCTTTTACACTACTCGTAGTTTAATATACTATTTATTATTTAATCATTTGGGATGAATTTCGTCGATATTATTCACCATTTTGTAAGATTCTAATAAAATTTTCATTTCTGTCTCCAGAAACCAGAGAGAAGAAGATCTGAGAGAAAACCATCCATTTTTCGATACACCCCTATTCGCGGTGCCTCGAGAAAGTAAATTTCGCAAATTTTGCCAATTGCTCGTCTACGCACGTTACGACGCGAGGCTCAAAGACCCTTTGACCGGAAAAGAGCGGAAAGTCCAGTACAAAACTTTGCAGTAAGTTGAAACTTTCGTTTCAATTATTTCTCAATTCAAAAAGTCATTCAAGTTCTGCATAAGAACATGAATGATTCAATTCCGTGATTACGCATGGCCATACATGATCACATATAGTGAAAAAATATTATATACGATACAAATCCATACATGCATTTGTATAGCAAGCTGAAACAAAATAATACTACGTCTATTAAAAATTTACACAGTGACTACAAAAAGTACAACATTGCTAAAAACAAATTGATTTTTTTTAATTTCTCGAATACCTCTGATTTTTCTGAAAGTGTATCATCGTACAATCAGTATCGATAAATCAAATTCTACAGTGATTGTAACTACGCTGCTATGTGGGTAATTAATGGTCGTGGTGTCCATTTCAAATTGGCAACGTGACCATTCGTAAATAATCAAAGCGCATTTTTCAAAACAATGATATAGATAACACATCCTTGTATAAGGTTCACTGAAAACTGTACATCAAATATGGACATGACATCCATTCATGAGGATATATCAAAAGCATCTAGTTTTCATGTATCATGTATTGTCATGTATGGATGTTGACTGTGTAATATGATTATGTTCGGTAATGTGATGCCCATATATGAACATACAGAATTTTTTTGACATTCTATTTATACACGAATATTTTTTAACAGTAATTTTCTGGGCCTCGTCACGTATTTGGATTGGTTCATGATATGCGCGACCACACTTTCGTGCATTTCCATGATGTTCGAGACCCCGAGTTTTCGAGTTATGGAAATCCCAGCTTTGCAAATCGCAGAGTATGGTTTCGTTGTTTTTATGAGTATCGAATTGACACTGAAAATATTGGCGGACGGATTGTTCTTCACCCCCAAGGCCTACATCAAAGACGTTGCCGCGGTTTTGGATGTGTTTATCTACGTGGTAATTATATGAAAATGTCGTTTCGCAGTATTTCATCACTTTTTGAATGATTAAGTGTTTTATTCAATCAATCATACGTATTACGATCATTCATTTTTCAGGCTACAAAGAAAAGATTCGAACAACTTTTGTATTTCACTCTCAACGGTCATTTTTTTTTTTTTTAATTCCTTACATTTTATTTTATTTAAAATTTTGCTTCTTTTTCATTCAATCCAACTGTAGAATAATTTTCTCAACAAATTTCCATAGAATCGGATTTCAAAAAGCCCCTCCCTCAATGAAAATAATATTGCTAATTCATATGAACATTGAAATTACGAGCATATTATTTTCAGGTAAGTCTAGTTTTTCTCTGCTGGATGCCGAAAAGCGTCCCGCCTAACTCCGGGGCTCAACTTTTGATGATATTGCGCTGTGTGAGGCCATTGCGAATTTTCACGCTGGTTCCTCATATGCGAAAAGTCGTTTATGAATTATGCAGAGGCTTCAAAGAAATATTGTTGGTCTCGACTCTGTTGATTTTGCTGATGTTCGTATTCGCGAGTTACGGCGTGCAACTTTACGGCGGTAAATTGTCGCGCTGCAACGATCCCGAAGTCACGAAAAAAGACGAATGCGTCGGAAATTTTATGAGACGAGTTTTCGTTACGAAAATGAAACTTAAACCCGGAGAAAACGAGAGCTATCCGTCCATTTTAGTGCCGCGGGTTTGGTAAGCACGTCATACATTATTATTTGAACGATATATATGGCGATATTAGTGAATAATTAATTTTATGTTCATGTGATATTTGACTCAATACTTCATATAATTGCTATTGGAATCGTGAAATCATCGTCAATGATCATTATATTATAATCATTAACAGAGAACATTTTTTTCCTAATAGGGTTGAAAGTCAAAACCTTGTCTAATTTTTTTCCATAGGGCCTTGTCTAATTTTTTTCCATAGGGAGATCTGAACTTTTCTCCCGAAAGTTGAAAGTTAAAAAAAGAATATTTTTGAAAGCTGAAACTTTCCTCCCTAGATTCAACAGTCAAAGTCCTTTTCTATGATAATTTCTAAACTCTAAGGAAGAAAATATAGGCTTTCGTCTCTTGGGAAGAAAGTTCGAAATTTCAACTATGGGGAAAAAAATCAGATCGTAGACCAGGGAAGAAAGTCAACTTTCGACCCTAGGGAGGAAAGTTAATACTTTTTTCCTCTGGTGATGAAATGATCAAGGAAAATAAGATCTGTATGTATAATTTCAAAAAAAAAAAAAAAATCCATTTTTTTCAGGGCAAACCCTAGACGATTCAATTTTGACAATATTGGGGATGCTATGCTCGCGCTTTTTGAGGTGCTTTCGTTTAAGGGTTGGCTCGACGTGCGCGACGTTCTTATCAAAGCACTTGGGCCAGTGAGTACATATTAATATCGGCAATTCATGAAAAAGCGGACCTATTTGAAATCTTACTTAATCCCTATTGAATTTTCACTCTTCGATTATGGAATGTTTCGATGTATCTAATGTAAAATAAATGTCATCAACAAATGAAACAGTGTTTAGGTTTTGAAATAAACTTTTCTTAAATTTATAGATATAATTGATTCCAATTCTTTTATTTATTATTGTTCTTTGATTTAATGTACGGTAGGAAAATAAGGTTTTGTTGATTCAAAAATTAGTACGTTTCTCAACTAGTAGAATAATAATTTTACAACGAATCTGAGGTTTCTAAAACGAGCTAAAGACGTGTAATCACATGAGTCAAAAAATCAAAAAAGTAAGCACTTTTCCACTGAGTGCGATAAACAATTGAAGCATGGAAATTCGAAACTTGATAACCCCCATTTCAATAAGGATCAGTTTTTCACATATTCCAATACGAAAATGATCCTTATTGAAAATGGCACTTATCATGTTTTGGATTTCCATGCTTTAATTACTGTGCTACTTCTATAATATAATATTTTGTACATGTAGCTCAATTGTGTGGTATCGCAATTAAAACCAATGTAATTTCCGAAGAATTAACGAAAGAAACTTTTTTGCTACGCTAAACTAAATATTTTGAAAAATTAACAGAACTTTTGACCATGAACATTCTTTTTTGCAAAACACGCACTAAATAGACGCCTCGAGCCCCTGAAATAGCGCATTGAGGACGTCCATTTACGACCGGCGATTTGGTATTGTACTTATGATCTTCCCTCAAGTCCTACAATTGTTCCTCAAGTCCTCATTTCGTTCCTCAAGTCCGCTGAAAACAGGGAACATATGAATTCTTTTATCCAACTCGCATGAGCGTTGTCGACTCGCGATGTTTTGACATTTGTATATTCGTGGTGCACCGTGTCGTGAATGGACGTCCTCAATGCGCTCTTTCAGGGGCTGGAAGCCTCTATTCAGCGCGATTTTTGCAAAAAACATATTTGCACCTCGGACCCGAGGCGTGCTTTTTGGGCCAAGACGATGTATATAATAAAACGATGTATACTAAAGTCGATGATACAAAAATATCTATTACTTTACAGGTTCACGCGATTTACATTCACATTTATATTTTCCTTGGATGCATGATCGGTTTGACTCTTTTCGTGGGCGTTGTCATCGCTAATTACTCGGAAAACAAAGGCACTGCATTGCTCACAGTGGATCAAAGAAGATGGTAAACTTTTTCGAACCAAAATTCCAGTTATCTCAATTATCATAACAATGGATGAAGTTCTTATAAAATCTCAAATTTTTGATAAGGCGACCTTATCACATTTTCGCGATTCTCATACTTTGACCTTTTGAAAATTTTATGAGGAACTACAACATCTTATTTTGGGTTTCTAAAAATCTTTTCGAAAATCCTAATAAGAACTAATACTCTTCCCACAACATCCGTACAGGAAAAGAACATTTCTTTGAAGTCTTTTATGTTTTTCTAAAGCCATTGAATATATAACAAGTGTAATTCTTATGAGAATTTAGAAATTTTACAGCAACTTCATCGATTCTTACGAGAAAAAAAGTTAATAGGGCTACCATAAATATTTAACAAAACCCGGATTTTCAGGTGTGACTTGAAAAAGAGACTCAAAATAGCTCAACCGCTGCATTTGCCACCAAGACCGGATGGAAAAAAGTTTCGAGCTTTTGTGTACGATATAACACAGAATATTTATTTCAAAAGATTTATCGCCATTATGGTTCTGATAAATAGTCTTTTGCTATCAGTTTCGGTAAGAAAAAACACGGCAGGATTATTACTGGATGAATGTTCCCATTTTTTTCCTGTAAAATTGAACATTATTAATGATTGAAAACGATACCAGTTACAATATCCTGAGTACTAACACTGATATAATTGAAATTATTGAATTACGAAACTTTTGAAAAATTTCTGAGTATCCGAAAATACATTATCATTACATTATCTGTCTCCGAAAAATCTACTACTCAAATCCAAAAATTGGGACGTTCGCCACATTTTTTATTACAATTTTTCACATTGAATTTTTTTGCAACTCGAATAATTAGTGGAGGATCGAAGACAAACACACGGAGCCTTTGGCCACGGTATCAGCGCTTTTGACTTTGGTCTTCCTCGTGGAAGTGATAATGAAAAACATTGCTTTTACTCCACGAGGTTACTGGCAGTCCAGGAGAAATCGATATGATCTTTTTGTCACATCTCTCGGAGTTGTGTGGATCACGATTCATACTACAATGAAAGTAAACAATTTTCGAAAATTCTTTGAAA
Organism: Platygaster equestris; assembly: GCA_030522785.1. Lineage (NCBI taxonomy): Eukaryota > Metazoa > Arthropoda > Insecta > Hymenoptera > Platygastridae > Platygaster > Platygaster equestris. The sequence continues at coordinate 36,045 of JAPYZK010000415.1, forward strand.
TTTGAGGAGTGGAAACCCAAAAGTGCGAAATTCTGAATCTAAGTATTTTTTCGTACAGTTCAATGTTAAGAAGTCGAAAAATTACTGCTCTTATAAATTGGCGGCATTATCTTCTCTGAATCGAGTCTAAAACGGTGCATTTTTTGGGTCTGCCAAAAAAATGCGCCTATTTCAGAGATATTATTTGAGATCAAAGAAATTCTAACCATATTTCATGCAAGTGAAATCTCCTCAATTTTGGAAAACTAATTCTAACAAATGTTTTTCATTGTTTCAGAACGACCTATCTTACATAATAGGCTTTATAGTGGTGATACTGCGATTTTTCACAATAACGGGAAAACATACAACACTGAAAATGTTGATGCTGACAGTTGGCGTTTCTGTCTGCAAAAGTTTTTTCATCATTTTCGGAATGTTTCTACTCGTTTTTTTCTATGCATTGGCTGGGACGATAATGTTCGGTACAGTGAAATATGGAGAAGGTATAGGAAGGTAATCTTCAAACAGATTTAAATATTTTTCGGATTTTAGTGGAAATTGTAAATTAATACAAGAAAAAGTTTATAAGTTTTCATGCTGTTTTAAGAGTTCCACTTTGAGTGAAAGTTTTTGAGGAAACGGTTACTTTTTCTATCACCGAAACTCATGATTTTTAAGATTCTTGGATTTTGTGAACATGATGATTTTTGAAAATATAGACGAGCAAACTTCGAATCACCGGTAACAGGAGTTGCCATGCTATTTCGCATCGTAACTGGGGAAGATTGGAACAAAATTATGCATGACTGTATGATTCAACCACCTTATTGTACTCCGAGCAACAATTACTGGGAAACCGATTGCGGCAATTTTCACGCATCCATGATTTACTTTTGCTCTTTTTACGTCATCATAACTTATATAGTTTTGAATCTTTTAGTGGGTAAGTAAAAAAAGTCTTCCTAGAAAAAGTAAAGAACCCATGAACGAGACGGTACCACAAATAGGAAATTTTGTTAGAAAAATCCAGTTTACATAATACCCCTAATAATTTTTATCCTCATAAGAATTTCCACGATCTATAAAATACATGTTTCTCATGAAGTTGAACTTTTTTAGAGGAAAAATTGTTTTACAAAAATTACTTTGTATACAATTTTTTTTCTATAAGGTTTTCATAGGGTCAGTCTCATAAAAATCGTGAATCTGATGGGTTTTTTTTAAAGTCGAGCTGATGAGGAAATAGAATCTTACAAGGAATTGTAAATTCTTTATGTTGTTTGATTGGATTCATTGGATTATTATATAAAAAAATCATAAATCTTCTGGTAAATGTCTAATTTAAATATGATTTACCATGTATCCAAAAACAATTTATTGCTTAGGATTGTTACAGCATAGAAAAACCTGGTAAATTTAGAGTTTTCAGGGAAAAATGTGAAGTCATGGAATTTCTAGGGAACTTTGGCTTTACAAAAAAAAGATACTAAAATTCTCGAAAACTCTAGTCTTCAGAAAATCACTGGGATAATTATAATATCATTAAGGAATATTTGGCACTTACACAAATATTTCGCGTTTCCGAAAATTTTCAAGAATTCATGGAGACCGTAAATTTTATTTTGAACTTATAAAAAAATTTGCGGGAATCGGAAAGATTCTTTTCTTCGATTTTGAATGTACCTGAAGTTCCGAAAGTTGAAAATTCGACAAAAAAATGAGTAAAAATAACGGTTGAAAAAATTGTAACGAATCCACAAAATTTCAGCTATTATCATGGAGAACTTTTCGTTGTTCTATTCCAACGAAGAAGACGCCTTACTTTCTTACGCTGACATAAGAAATTTTCAAAATACTTGGAACGTCGTGGATATTCATCAAAGAGGGGTCATCCCCGTCAGGAGGGCAAGTAGCAAGATTTTTTGACAATTATTTCCTCGTAGTTTTCACATTCAATTTTGAATCAAAACGTTTTCAGGTTAAATTTATACTCCGATTGCTGAAAGGACGATTAGAAACAGACCCCCAAAAAGACAGATTACTTTTCAAATATATGTGTTATGAATTAGAAAGATTGCACAATGGAGAAGACGTAACTTTTCATGACGTCATAAAGTGAGTAATAACGAACATTCTTTTACATCGTAGAAACAATATTTATAATAATTTGAAAAAACGTTCTTTTGGAATTTTTCAGTATGTTGTCGTATCGTTCTGTTGACATACGAAAAGCTTTGCAACTGGAGGAACTTTTGGCTCGAGAAGAATTTGAGTACATAATTGAAGAAGAGGTCGCGAAACAAACTATTCGAACTTGGTTGGAGGGCTGTCTCAAGAAAATACGATCTGTAAGCACCAGTCATTATATCTCAAAAATTACTTGGAGTATTTTTGTGGAATTATGAATTCAGTGTCAAATCTAGTGTATTTTTGACATTGGAGCCCAGGAAACCGGATCTTTAGGAAGTTCTAAGGAATCCTAATCAAACTTTGACATTTTTATAAGGCGAATTTATAAAACCTTAATACAAATTCCGTAAAACCTTTTGAAAATTTTACATTTTTGCATTATCTTTTGTCATCTTACAGCAAATGGAAGTTTTAGAAGGATTCAACACATTTTGATTACAGGATTGTAGAAAAATTTCGTGAAAGTTGAAGTTACTACGATTTTTACTCTTTTATTAATGACATAAAAAATTGAAGTCAAAATTTATTAATACAAGAGTCTGAAAATCTTTGACAGAAACAACAAAATAGTCTGATTGCTGGACTTCGAGCAACAAACGACATTCAATTGCCGGTACAAGAACAAATAGAAGAGCAAGTCAAAGAAACGACGACAGAAAAGGAAGAAGAAGTTGAAACAAAGGTAAACAGATAAATTTACACTTATAATTGGACAAATTCTGAGCAACAAATTCATTTGAGTTCCACTGTTGTCTTCCCAAGTTTCGAAAATTTTCCAATAATGTTGTATAATTGTTCATTTTTCCTGTAAATTTCACAATATTGTCCAAGTCTCGAATTTTTTCCTAATTCAAAAGTATGACTTTGGTTTTCACAAAAGGACTACAATTTATAATGTAACATGAAAAAATGTATATCAAGCATAGACTAGAAATGGAGACAAAATTTCCGAGCATTCAATTTACTACAATAAAGTCTTTAGAGTTTTGTCAAAATTAATCCGACAAAATAAAAACATTTTCTGCTGATTCATTTTAGTATTAGAAATCGTAATGAGCCTGTAATGTGCTCTTTAATTTGATATTCAATATTTTTTGAAACGAATCTCGCCAAGGCTGTAGACATCCCAGCCCCAAAAAGCAAAAAACCAGTGGTTCTGCCAAGATCAGACAGTATTGGAAGCGCATCTGGTAGAAAATATCTCGCCCCAACTCTGTCTGACCCAGCATCTATCAGAACAGATAAGGAAAAAATCGTCGTTACGAAAAAGAGAAACAACAGAACAACATGTAAGACATTTTTCTACTGTACAATTTTTCTTTCCTGCACTTGGGCATTTGAATCTCCCTATTCATCATTTGTTATCTTTAAAAATTTTCAAGAATTCTCAAAATTCAACAACATCGAAGATAATCAATCGTACGTATTCATATTTGGTATACTTACCCAACAGAATTTTAAATTTTTCATCCATGTGGTGTACGTTCATGTAATTGACCAAATATTGGGGAAGGCTCGGTATCATAAAAATCCTATTACTTGAATATCTATTATAAAGTCGCTTTGGAGAATGAAAGATCTTCTAGGTAATTTTTCAGCGACGGTTAAAAACAATCTACCCCACGTTATGGAAGGCTCGGAACAACCGAGACAACCGAGGGAAACGCTCACAACAAAAGCGACAACGCCAAAAGTGTCAAATGTTTTAATAGAGGTGCGGGAGTGGTGGCGAGAACAATTGTCCTATAGCAGCGAGTCCAGTGAGGATGATGTTTAAAATATTTGTTTATCAAAGTAGGATATGCATTGAAGAGTCGAGGTTGAACAAGTTGACGAAAAATTGAGTAAGATTTTTCTAGTAAACAATACGAACAATTAACTGGGCGAAGTTGAAAGTTGCTATATGAACTACAATTTTCATCATTGAACGTTACTCAACATCCCTAGTTCACCTGGCTGGAAAAATTAAATATTTGTAAGCGATTGGAATTACAACTTGAAACATTGTACGAACAGAAGGGTCAAATGCTTGAATGACAAAATTTTAGAGATAAAATTCGAATAAT
>JAPYZK010000416.1:0-31819 GCA_030522785.1 Platygaster equestris
ATTCTTTAAGTTCTGGGAATTCCGCATACGTTCAAATAATTTGGAGTTTTTAAGCAAAGAAATTTCGAAATTTTTGACATTTCAAGATTTTGAAGTTTCGGAGTTGTAAGGTTTGGAAATATTCAATATTTCGGAACTTTCAAAGCTTTGACAATTTCGGATTTTCATGGAATTGTGAAATTTCGAGGAATCATGAAGTACTAAAAAATAAAGTTTATAAAGTTTCGGAAATTTTGTGAGTTTCAAAAATGTTAGAATTTCGAAGTTTTCGAAAATGACCAAGAACTTCCAAGTTTTTTAGAATTTTAATGATTACAGGTAATTGAGTTTTGACACGTTTGAAGTTTGAAATTGCTTGAAATAATGACTCCCAACTTGGGAATCATGATTCCCAAATTTGGAGTCATGTGGGAGTCGACTCCCATGACTCCCATTTATCGGAGAGTGAATCGCCCCTCGGTTTTACGTATATTTTTCAGTGTTTCCGAAAATGTTAAAAAAGGACGAAAAATTTTATAATTCAAATACTTCAATTAAATTTCTCATGTAATTTTCGACGAATATGATTTATTATGTACAAATAATAAATTTTCGATACATTTTTTTAATTCAAAATTTGCGACTTTCTGCTCTCGATTTTTTTCAAATTTCGATAAATTCAGTGACGACTGACCATTATACACAGTCTTGTCTGAGACTTCAAAATTGTCATCAAACTCCATGAAAAGCTCTCGATGCGTGCAGAAATTTCAAAATTCATCTCTTAAAAAAAAAATTGCTCATACATCACAATGTATCGCGAGATGAATCGTATTCGTTCGAATTTCTTTTCACGCACATATCGACCATCATCAAAGTGTATTGCGTTTCATCGCATAAAAAACGGGCATTCTCTCACGTTCTATCGGTCGAGTCGTAAAACTATGTGTCAAAATTCGGAAACAAATGCTATAGTTCCGCGTCAATCATCGGGGAATTTCCATCGGTCAATTATTTGAACGAGGGAGCGTGAAATCGAAGTATCTTTGCCATGGCACGTACCACAACCGTCATAAATACCTTGGTCCTTTATATGAACTCGCCATCCACGCGTTTTTCCCGAATTTCAGAGCTCCATTCTCGAATCAGCGAATGCCAATCGAGAGTGAATCATTTTGAAATGGAAAGGTAGAAAATGCTCGATTTATTTGTTTGAATCTTCGATTCTATGGGTTTTTGATAGTTTTGGAGTTGTGAACATTTCGTTTTGGAAAGGGAATTATTTTTGATGATACAAGATTGACTGTATCGAAAATTCGATGATTTATGAATGTGGACTGAAAAGTTTTTAGGGATGTTGATCTGTTTTGGAACATTTTAGATTTTAAAAAATATCTTTACTTCATGCGAAATTTTTGAAAATTTTACGATGTTTTGGGAAATTGTGAAAAATTGTCTGAATCAGAAAAATCTCCGGTAATTCGAAGATGTCGAGTTTTTGAGTATTCAGGAAAATCTTTTATTAATTCAGATATTTTCGAAATTATCTTTGATTCCTCAAATTTAGATAATTTGGAAAATCTTTTATTAATTCAGATATTTTCGAAATTATCTTTGATTCCTCAAATTTAGATAATTTCACGGTAATTTTTCGTAGAAAACAAACAGACGTTCTAAAAATAGTTAAAATATGAAATTTTTATAAAATAGAAGCGCTGCCCAAATTTTCGAAAGGATGAGAAAATTTCCAAAAATCACTATCAATATTTGCGACTGTTGAATTGTTCTAGAATCTTGAATTTTTTAGAAACATCTCGCGATACTCGCAGTATTTACAGTATTTTTCAAATTTTCAAATGTCAGTGAATTTCAAATGCTCGAAAGATTGAGAAAATTTCCAAACTTTACCATCAATATTTGCGACTGTTATATCTTTCTAAAATCTCAAATTTTCCAGAAACATCTCGCAATGCTTGCAGTATTTTCAGTATTTTCCAAACTTACTCGCAGTATCTTCAAAATGCTTAAACAATCATCCCAAACGTCAGAAAAATTTCTTCACAATTTCTGCAAGCTCCTGATACTTCTTTTTTTTAAATATTTATATTTCAAATTCAATTCGAATCATTCTAAATCAATACTCACTGACCACAGTCACTTAAAAAATACCCTCTCTTAATGATTCATACCTTTTTTATGACATAATCGTTAACTTGCTCTAAACGTTTCCAAATGATGAATTACGACCAACATTATATTTTATTCATATACTAAGACCGGAATAGCTCGAATCCTCCTAAAGTAAAACAATGTACGAGCATGAAATACAAGTCACGGTAACGTGCAACTCATAAAAATTCAAGTTACGATCTTGTGCCAAAGATTACAGTTGAGATTGTCCACTATTTGATCGTTGGCAAAGAGTATTTGACTTTCGTCGGGCATTCAGAACCGCGGTACGTCGAACTCGAATGCAAATCTTGATAACAATTATACGCTCTATTCCCGACATGCGATACCGGGTCAAAGAACCTATTCTTGAATCTATTGTCTCGAGTCGCTCTATTGCGTATTTCCGATTCATTCAACGCGAACTCGTCGTCATTGCGCAATAGTTAACCGAATGAATAATTCAAGGTGCATCAAACGGATCCGAACAATTATGAAACGTTCGCGAGTCATGACTTAACTTGGTAATTTATATTGAAAGACTACTTATACGTTCGGGGAAATAGATTGATAGAGTCGTTTTTGATGACTGGATTAATGAAGAGGGTAGGGTGATTTAAATGTAGGGTAGTGATGAAATTTCGAAGATTGAATGACAGGATGAAATTTATTTCTTTATTTATTACTTACTGGTTTTATTGAATTTTGTTAATTTTGAGGAATGTGCATGATTGTTGAAGATTTGATGATGGTAGAGGATCCCTGAAAGTTTTTACATAATTAAAGAAATTGAGGAGTTTACTTAATGACTTTGGAAAATTTTAACCTCATGATTGAGAAAAGCTCAGTGAGAGTTGTAATGTGGATTTCGTAATAATTTTTCGAATTTTCGATGCTTCTACTATAATTTTGACACATTTTTGAATACTGCAAGTGTTTTATTATCTTTTTCGAATTATTCATGAACTTCGAATACTTTTTTTGATCAGAGGGTGACTTATTTGAGAGGACTTTCGAAAATACGGAGAATTTTCTTACATATATGAACAAGCAATTGACGAAAATTACTTCGAATTCGTCAACGTTACTGATACATTTTCGACGAATTTTCGTGATTTTCAGAGACACTCTGACATTTCATTTCTATTTGTATCCATTTCCAACTCTTGGAACAATAATTATATTAAAATTTTTTAAAATTTTCGTTCAATGAATGTTTCTCACTAATACCATAATACTAGAATTTGAACCATAAATGAATTTGAATTATTTAAATTTTAGATTTTCCATGATAGAAGCTTTCAAATACCACTTCAAAGAAACTAGAAATCTCAAAAATGACGAAATTGAATATTGGAAAAAAGTGTAGTTTTAAAATTAAAAAGCTCTGTAACTTTAGAATGTTTCCTGAAACTTTTTTTAAATTTTGACAGTGCTAAACATGAATCGTTGTAAAATCTTGCGCATTATACAATTCTGTGATTCGAAAATTATAAATATAAATGATTTTCCATTTCCCATTTCCAAACTCTAACATCTAAATCTTAATTTCCTGGATTTTCAAATGTCCATTTTTGGACTTCTACAATTAAATCTATGAGTTATAAAATTCACAGATCCAAGTATTCCAATTCTGAGACTAATCAAAACAAAATTATAATTAAATTTTCGAATTACATACTCAGCATTAACGAATTCTTGAATCTTAACTAACATATTCGAGTCCAATTCCTCAATTCGACGATTCAAAAAATTTTCAATTGCCTGTTCAAGTCTCAAAGTCTGCAAAAAACATCTCTGGATCTCTCAAACTGAGAAAAGAGCAAAAATTTCTAAAAAATACGAACGTTCTTATAACTCTCAGAATCCAATTTCACCCATAAATTTCCAAAACACCAACAAACGTGTCCCAAACTTGAACTTACCGCAAAAATTGCATACTAAATTCCAAACAAAATAACCCCCCCAAAAATCCTCCAGTTGCCTCATCTCCACTTCTCAACCCCAACAAAAAAAAAAAAAAAAAAACTTCCCGCCCTCGCCTCGAAAAATGCTGCAATTTTCCGGACCCTGAATCCAAAAAAAATCAATTCAACATCCACGTCGCAGAATCATCCCCGAACGGGGTAGATGACGCGGAATTACCCTCGTTTCCCACTTTTAATTAAAAAATAGAATTTATAATTCCGCCCTATTTTTCTCCTCGTGAAGAAGAATTCCCGAGAGCCAGCTCTCTTTTGTTTTTAGGTTTTAATTTGTTAAAAGCGCGCAAATGCGGGTCCAGAAATGGAACGCGAACAGAAATAGAAAGCTGAGATTTTGCGTAAATGAGTGCATTATGCAGACATTCTCGCGAATAAGTAAGCTCCGCCGGCGCGCGTAGCGACACGATTTAAAAACTTTTGATTTTATGCGACTTTCTTCTCGTAGAAGTATAAAATGTTTTAACGACGCGATAATCTAGCGTGATGACGTTTCAATTCACGACTTTATTTACTTTGGAGCCTTTGGTCTCGTAAAAGCGTTATTCCGTTGACTTTTTCCTGATAAAGCTCCGTTGCGCAAAATCCTCCTGAATTTTTATATGAGTTTTATGTACCCGTATTTTATACCTTCGAGCCCCTGTCTCCAGCTATCGAGATTTTTACGTTTCGAGTTTAGTTTGCCGTGGGAAATTCAATTTATCCGGTCATTAACGATTATCAGTCAGTTTTTTCGGCCAGTTTCCGTTACATTGGGAGACTTTGTGACCACATTTGATGCAGTCGTAATGTTTGGTCATGTGAAATTGGTGGTGGATGGGTTTTGATGATCTTGCAATGAGAAAAGATTTTTTGTATCGAAGAGAGGTAGTTTAATCTGATGTTCTCGATGTCAGAATGGTAAAGAAGTTGGGGGGAAGTGAATTTTGAGTTCGGTTTTTGAATCTTCCTTTTTATGAGATTAGGGGAGATTAGGAGTGAGAAGCATCGCGTTACGATGACGGAAAGTTTGTCGTTGCTAAAGTTACCAGGGCAGCATCAGCTTGTGCACGTGAAGCACGCGCTTTGTTATTCTGGCGCCAAATTAACGCGTAGCGAGAAGTCATTCGGCGACAGCTGGTGCTCGCTAAATTTTAGAGACGTTTTCGGGGGATTTTCAATTCCTTTGCGTTCTAAGATTTTGTTTCTTAAGTTTCGGTGTGAGCTACATTCGAGTTGGAAAATTTTTTCGCAGAGGAAATTCTGTTTTGCTTTCCTGTCTAGGATTTCGAGTGATTTTCATAATTTTCGATGGAAATGATATTCATAATTATTTATGAGGCACGCGAAGTTCTTATTCGAAATAATAATTTGTAGAATTCATGATTAATTTTCGCGATTTCTGAATTATTTGTCCGATATAAATCCCCGGACAATTTGAATTTTAAAATCTGAAAATGTAAGAAGTACAGAATTTCTTCATTCGAATTCTAAAGTTTTAGGAAAATGAAATTTCTCAATTTATAGGCTTTAGTTCCTAAATTTGATCAATGTCTAAATTCTCAAATTTGAATTCTCATTATATTGTTAATCGAAAACACGAAATAAGAAAATTCAGGAACTGTAAAATCGAATTCGGAAACTAGAAAATTCAAATTTGAAAATCTGAAAAAGCCAAAAGTACAAAATTTCCGAGTTCAAGTTCTAAAAGTTATAAAAAAACGAAATTTCTCAATTTCTATCCTCAAATTCCTAAATACAATCAACTCAAAAATTCGTGAATTCAAATTCCCATCAAATTGAAAATCAAAATCACTAAATCAAATCAAATCCAAAAACTCGAAAATTCAAATTTAAAAATGCAAAAAATGCAGAACCTCTAGACTCGAGTTTCAAACGTTCAGAAAATCAGAATTTCTCAATTTCTTGGGTTGAATCCCTAAACTCAATACATTTCAAAATCACCCAATTTCAATTCTCATCATACTAAAAATCAAAAACACGGAATCCAAAGTACAAATTAACAAACTCTCCCATTTCAAAGTAACCTTTCGATATTCCTCTCCAAAAAACTTAAAAAAAAACATCATAAACTTAGTCAACTCAGCTTAAAGTCATCCACACATAAAATGCGCATTCTTCGCAACAGTATACGAAAATTCCCCTCGAATCTCGGCATCTCTCCTCCAAGTTTAATCTCGCGGAAATTCCGATTGCTGAGTTCCGAGGCACAATACAAGCTTCTATCGAATTCCCAAAGATCGAGTATCACGGCCCGCGGAAAAGCTGGCGCTGCAAACTAATTTCTGCAGCGCGTAACTAACACGCGCACGCTCTGTTCCGTGTACACGCGAGGCGATTTGAAGCGCTGACCACGACACGTTATACACCGGTGCCGGCCAAAGCTCGTAATGTATAGAAACGGTGTAAGTCCCGCGTTCTATATCAGCCGGGAGACTATGGAACAAGAGAAACCGTGTAGCTCTGAGTGTTGCTCCGGCTCGCAAAAACTCACCTCTTCCGCGTTTTCGATGATTTTATTGCGCCAAGTTGCAACCAGGCAATCGAAAAAACGCGTGGGTGTGCTCGTGCGATTTTTCCGCGATATGGGCCATTGATTTTGCGACTATTTCTGACGGGGGGAATTTTTTCTTTCATTCTCTACGTTTCTCATTTGATGCTATTTCTTTTGTTTCCTATTTTGTACTAATTTATACAATTTTAGTACTTGAAACTATTTTTTGTTCGACTGGAAATTCACGATTCAGATTAAGTTTGAAAAACGGTCTCCGAGGTTTACGGGCTCCCTTAAAAAATTACGAGTCCGAGCTCGTAACGATAAAACGTATGTTTCCCTATGAATTCGTCTGTCATTCCCTCTGAGGCAAGTGAGCGAATCGAGTAACTACACTGGAACGATTTGAACGCCTTGGATTGAATCCCAGTTTAACGCTTGTAATTTGCGGAATCAGGGCGAGTTAAAAACGATGAAACTGAGATCGGAAAACCACGCCGAGATCAATTCTTCTGTGGCATGAAAACGCTAGGTTTGAAATCGAACGTTAAATGATTTTTTTTCAGCATTGTTGGAGTATTGATTAGGAAAATATTACTAGGGACATTTATTCCTTGGGCAATTCGTCTTCGTTTTATCATGTTTGAAACATATTTTTTTGTGTGAAATTTTCTGCACTGCACTAATTGAACAATTTTTTTGTTTGTTTCAGGTGAGTGATTATTGACTGTATCATCTAAGGTTGTGTCGATATTATGATGTGAGTACGAAATATATCAATAAATCGATTCTGGGAGGGCATGAAACAATTATGAATTTATGATTTTTTTTATTCAATTAATTTTTTTTTATATCTCAATCAATTTTTTAACAATCATGGGTTTTTTTGAGAGCAAATTTTTTCTTCGATTCGAAAAACTTTGATTGTCAAAAAATAAGTTGGGATATCGGAAAAATTTATCAAATTAAAAATATCATCAATAGTCATTCGCTGTTATCCAACAAACATTAATTTTTCCAATAAATTTATTATAATTCTCCAGAAATCCCTTCCTATCTGATAATTTCTATTTTTATCAGAACCGATTTGAATCTAACAATTCATCATTCAAATAGTTGAAATTCCAAGTAAATTTTCTCGTCCCTTTCATTATTTTAATCATACAAAGACTCCCTCTTGTGCCCATAAACCCTCCCCCTCTTTTCGCAAAACGAATCCGCAATTTCGTCAACAATTTTTCAAAGCCACGTTCCACCGCATTCAATGCAAATGCCGTCGTTCCAGGACGAAAAAATGCCTTAAGCACAAAACACACACACACACACACCAAAAAAAAAAAAAAGAAATCAAGCCGAGGCAAAAAGCTTAAGCTCGTTTTGATATTCGCATGAGTTACAAGTTTCGGTGGCGTTTTCTTATATGTCTCCATTTTGCATTCCGTGTCGTATGAATTCAATGGCGCCGTATGTATATGTATATCGCATATATTAAGCTCTTGATATCTGGCCGTTGAGTGCATAGAAATGTCACACGCATAAGGTTATCTTTAGCCCGCTCCCGTGGCCTCTTATGAAAATGCATAAGGGCATTTAAGAGCCGCGCGACAATGACGGCGAAATCCCCGCTTGATCCCTGATTCATTACTCGCGAAAAAAGATGATAATATCACGTCGGGCAACAAATCACCCGGGAGTTTAAAGTTGTCGCGACGGCCAATAAAAATTAGCCGGAATTTATTCCCCCGATTGTTTCCTCTCGAGCCGAAATTCTTTTCGCGAGAGACCTACGTTCGTATTTTGTTTATTTTCCGCGGGAGTATAATCGTTTGATAAATCGCGGAGCTTTAGTACACGGATTTGAGACACTGCTACATTGAATTTGTTAATCGCGGCTATAAATTACGCTCGTTTTTCAAAGTTTCGTCTTTATTAAATTGCGCGTCGTTTTTTTGAAGTTGCTGGGCGGCGGGGGAGGGGTGTGATTCTGAGGATTGTTGTTGTTTTAGGAGTGATTTTGGATGTTTTTGAAACATTTAAGTGAGTTTTGGGGAGTTTTTGAGAAAGGTGAAGAATTTATTAGATTTGAAAAGACTTGCGAGCGAATTTGAATGGATAAAAAAATAATGTCCGTTTTTTTCGAAATGGCATCGACGAAAAACTGCTAAAATCATCAAATTGAATAATTCCATCATCAGTAAAACCGTAAAATGATCGCATACTCCGATGCAAAAAATTTTCCGTCTTTTTTAATTCCCCCGAAAATACCCACAATGCACCAAACCCTCAGTATTCCACGACAATATAACTCTTTCCGTCACAACATCCCTCTAATTGTTCCCCAAACTTCTCCAATTCTCCCTATTTCCTCCCAACATCGACTCAATCCTCGAGATCCCTGTAATTGTAACGAGTTTATCAAGATAAAGAGATCGATTCGAGCTCGAACAAGTGAAAACTTACCCTGTACCGTGAAAAATATTTTAATGAAAACTCGAGCTAAGCGTTTTCCCCTCAACGGCATCCGAGAAAATTCTACTCCTGATTCGACACTTCAACCGGTATCAAAGCCCGGCCCGGTTCTATTTCATTTGTGCGAGGCAAATTGCGACATTGGAAAATACGGAGGAATGGGGGAGGGAAAAAAATGTAATTCAAAGTTTCCAGGGACATTGTAAAGTTTCTCTTTTTGCCCCTCAATCACGCCGGGCAACTTTCTCTTTGTCACCCTTGGCGAGATTGCGGAGATACTTTGCTTGTGGCTTTGTCACCGACGACGGGGGCCAGTGATTAGAGGCGATTCCATTTTTCCGTATCTTCTTCCGCTCTTTTCATCATAAAGTCGCTAACGAACCGACCGGCCCCTCGAAACCACCCTTTATTTTCTTATCGGAAAGATTGGTCGAGAGATTCGATCTTTCGGAGTGACCTTTGAAGAATACCGAGCCCTTTTTGTTTTCATCGGCAGAATTTTCTCGGTTAATCGATCGAGGACAAGGGCGACGAACATCTGTAATTGCGAGCGTGTCGAGTGCAAAATTCAGAGTCCCTTTCCCATTCCGATTAAAAGCGAAACTCGAGTGGTTGCGAAGAGGCAACTTGTTAGACGGATTCGACGTGATTATCACACGTCTTGATGGCGTCATTAAAGTTGTGAGACGCACTTAATTCGACAGGAATAAATTGAGTTCATTGGGACGATGGCACGTGTCGCGAGTTCGAGTCGGCACCGACTGTACACAGAATCCGCGACGGGAAGGCTTGCGTTTTATTGATCAGCGCGCGAAGGTTCGGACTCGGACGTCAGAATTCACTATTTTTAGAGAGCCGAGCGGTGGAAAGTACTTGTGCAGTAGAATGATGGATTCGAGTTATGGATTTTTCAAGGGAATATTGTTTTTTGCAGGGGACGTGCAAAATTTGGGTTATGATTGAATTTGTTGATATTTGATTATCTATTTTCGCTCTAGCGTTACCGATATTAATCAATATTCCCAATATTTTGATAGTTGCACTTCTACTAATTTCACTGTCAGATCTCGAAAAATAACTATTCTGTCAGTGAAATAGCTCCTCACTATTCGAAATGCAATATAAATTCGTATAGAAACAACACCCAACTCATCGCATTTCCCGCATTGGCCCACGTGTTATCGTTTCGCGAGTGCGGTAGGGAAGAGTTGCATCGCAACTCCAACAATGCCCAGTACACGCATTTTCGGCATGAAAAAGTAACTTTCGGGGAGAACTTCAACTTCCTCGTTTTGTGTTGTACAAGAAAAGGGCAGAGCACGAAATCGCGAGCGAGTTGCGCCGGGTGAATTAAAAGTTTATTCGGTTCGTATTCAATGCCCGCAATCAGGGAAGTTCATTGTTTCGGATTAGGATGAATTTCACTATTCATTAACGGGGGGAACTTTTACACTTTGCTCGGCAACGTTTCATTGCGGCGAGATGCACGCGAGAGCCGTTGTATCGATCGTACGGCCGCTTTTCTTTTGCGCTCAGATTGAAACGTCAATCAATTAATTCCGAATTATGGAATTGTGTTCGGGACAGTTCATAAACGATGAAGGATGCTGGCGTGGAATTAGACAGCGAAAACAATGCGAGGTTTTTATGCTGCGTGGGTTGGAATTATTGGACATTTACTGTGATTATTCGGAGATCGGGGTGTTTATTCTGGAGCGGTGATATTGCGTAGAGTTTTGGGATTGGTTATTTGATTGATGTAATGATGTTTGAGCAGGGAGAGAAAGTATTAGATTTTTTATCGTCTGGGGAATTATGAAATATTCCTAATGAAGGGCCATTTTTATTTTATTTTGAATTTTGATATAGAAATACTATAATTTTTTAAGTTCTCTGCTACGGCTGCTTTTTCATCCAAGTCACTTGCCAGAAAACATTGAAAATAAGAATAACCCAAAAAGTTTTTTTTTCATATACTATATTCTTCGTATTCGTATTCATAAAAAATAAAATTTACGGAGACGAAATGATATTCAAAATGCCTGGGCTAGAAAAAAACTTGACCTAATTCTAAAATATTTATCACTGTAGTGAAAAAAGTAGTAGCTAAAGGTAAAAAAAATGCCAACACCGCCGAATAGTACCACTTCGATACCAAAGTCGAGTTCGCAAGTTCCAACCAAGTTTTCATTCAAATATTCTCCAGGATTCACTGTGAGTTTCCGCTCGTCCGAGACGGTTCCAAATCGATCTCCTCATCCCGCTAAACTCATTACAAGGGTCTTTCCAATTAAGTCAATGTTGCGAGAGGAGCTCGTTTTTTCGTGATTGCATCGAGAGCGACGTTTGTGTGGGTGCGGTGCCTAAGTCGAGCAATACATAAGTAATGATATCAGTGTTTTCACAAGCAAACACGCGCTCCCAAGCGTGTACAAGGGAGCTTGCTGTACCGTTACAGCGATCGCAGTATAACTCACCCCGTCGAGAGTCGTGCGCGCTGAATAGAGTCACCGGGATCGATAACTATCGGTCTCGGCATAGATATCTTCTGCGCGGCGCTCTCCCTATCGCTCAACGCGCCCGTTCATCGTTGCCATCCCAGAGCATTTTTTCCCCCTGATCCTAATAGCCGCGCTGTTTAATGGACACTATTAAATCGTGACACAAACTCTCGCGAATCGTTCGAGTACATGGGAGAAATTTTTTTAAATACTCTTGAAGCTTGGAATTCGAGTGTATGAGTATACAAAGTACGATGATATCAAAACGGTCGTGATAATCGAGGTTAACGACTGTTTTTTGACTTGAACGAAACGGGAGGTTGATTTTGTCAAGGCGTTTAGAAGGTTCCAAAAATAGAGGATTTTTGAATATTTTGCAATCATTTCAGGAATTATTTGAAATGACAGTTCTGAACATTATAGAGAATTCTGGAAGATTTTCAGAATGCTGTAAAGTTACAAATGGAAAAAAAAAAAATCAAAAACGTGATCGAAATTTCTATGACGCTCGACAAAACAAGTCCGAATATCTCCCCTGTAACGCAAATCATCAAAGAGGCCGTGGATTAAAATCCGTATCGCGCGTCGCAATTTTCGGATTTTCCGCCCCATCGAATATATTTACTCGAAAATTTGCCGGGGGCTCACGAATCCCCCGCGAACGAGCTTAGTTTTAATCCTGTTTGGACCCATTTTGGAAAATCATCATCGCCAGATCGCAGCTTGTTGTTAGGGCCTAATAGCGGCGCACGACATGCTCGGCCATCGAATTTCGAAACGAGCGCACTAAACCCAACTCCATGCAGGATTTGTTAATCTGGGGTCGCGGAATCGGTCATTATTTGGTGTCGCGTGATCCCGAGAGTAAAGAGGAGGACGGGAGGTGCAGCGTGCTCCATGGAACTCGTTGTATTATCCCTCGATATATCACCCGAGCCCATACATGGAAGTGTTAGCCTGGAAAATCCCGTGATCGTAGAGCAGAACTAACTATACTATAAACTATATAGCCGCTATTCCGAACGAATAACCGTATTGATGAATGGGGTGACGCGGTAAAGATTGGACATTATCCGCCGTTTAGTGTTTATTTCTAGTTTGCGTATTAATCTGACGCATTTGACGTGGATGAGACATGGATTACGACTCATAGTGATGAAACTCGAGTAGATTTGATGTTAGTATTTTTCGTGAATAGATAAATTTTTGCTCATGATTAGGCGAAAGTTTTCGGTTTCAGCTTTGCAATTTACGGTTTGAAATTCTCTACAATTACGATCTGTTACGAATTAATACGAATGAGAATACGAAATGACAAAAAGTTTATGGCAAAAAAAACGTACCCAAAAACCAGGACGTACAGCACATTAAATATTGACTACAACTCCGAACTTGAGCAACAAACTATCCAGCAACTCATCACCCAGTAACCAACAATTTCAGACGTCGAACAAACTTTTGACGCGCGATAATCCGCACAATAAACTCTACAATAACCATTCCAATCACCCTCAATCCCCTTGTAACGCCTCGCTTGGCAATAATTCTCACCTAGAAAAACTTGGGAAGCTGAAGTTGCCGAACAAATCGAGCAAAAATAAAAAACTTCCCATTTTCTAATAATACAGCCCCACGAAGTTCGCCGAGTTTCCTCGATAGTTTCCAAAATAGCTAAATTGATCCGAAACAAGGTCCGTCGAAGCCCCTCTTCCTTCGCGAAATTCGCTCGTTTGCTGCGGCGCATCGTTAACGACGAAGGGACAGATGTCGAATTCAAAGATCCCGTGGATGGCGAAACGTGATTTCGGTCATTCCCGTGGCGCGATAGGCGAGAACCCACACGCTGGCAAAGTGGCTGAGATATGTTTCGAGGGTGGCTCGGCTGAAGGGAAAGGAAAAGGTGAAAAGTAAGGGGTAGGATTCTCATCAGGGCCGTAAAACCTTCATAAATAATGCAAGCCCTCACGTGCTCCGCGTTCGGAACAACTCCATTTGCGAATCGAGCGCTGCTTGCGACGATCTGAATATCGCGAATATTATGGGCATTGAAAAAAAGTGCGTTACGTAGGATTTTTTCTTCTTTTCCAATGATTCTTTCAAATCTCTCTTCAGTCCCATATTTCACACGTTCTGTCACTTGAAAAACAGAGCCATTTTGATTCGAATGATATCTAATTTCTCAATTTCCTCGATAAAAATCTCTTTTTATGATAAAAAATTACAAGGTCAAGAATTGTTCCAAAATCTTGGGAAATACGTATCGAATATCCAAAATTCTGTATTCAAAACTCTGAAAACACTGAAAATCAATTTCCATCGTATAATTTGATCACGATTTCACCCAGGATACAGCCCGTTACGGCACTTTGTACATCGGAGCACCCTTCCGGTTCGTTTCTACGTCTTCTTATCGATCCGTCCGACCCGAGCCCTCTTTTCCCTCCTTTCAAGAATTCGGCTCCGGCTTGCCACTTCTGATATGTACTGGCTGGCGTAGTTGGCATCCCGAAAACTCCCCTGGGAATGCCGTAACTCGGTGCAAAATTTCGTCCGATTTCGGGAGAAATATAATACCCGGGGTCCCTTGGACTGCTAAATGGACCGGAGGTACACGACGAGTGTAGGGAATGCCCGTAAATTTCATTAGTTTACGAACGCACGTACGTGACGGAATTAGTGTATATCCCTGTAGGAACGAGGGCCGGGGAACGTGCCCCATCATCCCGGCTCGTTCGATGAGAGTAGATTAGGCTCAAGAAACGAAGGGTTGATCACGCGAGGGACACTCGACCGAATTTACGTTCGGTTATGAACGTATCTAAAATGTATTGAACCGAGGGTGCACAGAGAGGAGGAGGGGGGACTGAAGAAAAAAGCATTTCCCTCACTTTAGGGGGACTCGAAACATTTTCTTCTTCCGAATTTCGAGAATACAAAGTTTAACAGTAATTGTAGGATTCTGACCCGTGAATATTTCATCCAACTTAGACCGCTCCAACTATATATTTGCGCACAGAAAATAGAATCGGACCTAGTCGTAAAATGACGGAAGCGCGGGAAATCGATTAGAGCAAAGTACTATTGCTCCGGGAAATGATGACCTCAAATCCAGCCTGTACCCGCGCAGAGAGCAGCATTCATATTTGATCGTGGAAAAAGCCGACGCTATAGTACTCGCTCTTCTCTCCGTTCTACTTTTTATCGCCGCTCGTATCCACTGGGCATTAATAATTCAGCTTATTGAACCCCCGCGAAACTGTCGCCGTTCGAAAAAATATTTTCATCCCGACTCGAAACAATGCCCTTATCGTTATCGAAATCCGAGGATTGCAAGGGCCGCGCAGGGACCGTTGTCGGCGTAATTGCACACTGGGCAATAGTTACGCATTAATGCGACGTTATGAAATTTGAATACGCGACAATGCAGCCGAGAATAGAACTGGTGCGTTAGTACAGCAGTGGTCGCTCTGGTGGAGGTATGGGGCATGTTTTTCTTGTTGGCGTCAATCGGGAAGTTTAAGTTGGCGTGATTAGGAACTTTTTTGGGGTTTTTTGGAGGATATAATGGATTGAGAGGGAAAATTTTTCGAAATTGTGGGAATTTTGTGGAATTTGGAATTATGGGAATATCCACAGAATAGGATGAACATCTTTCGATTTGACCAAGACTTTTTGAATTTGCAAGGGTGAGGGTTTTTCATAAATATGTGGGATTTTCATTCAGTTTATGACTTGAAACCAAATAAAAATATAAATTGAGGGAAAATTCTAGAAATCAGATACGATGCGTACTATTTTGAATACTATATGTATTATTTAAAAAAGTATTACTGCAGTAATCTTGAGAATGTGGACAGTTTTTTTAATTTCACAAGTTCTGAATTTCGATTTTTTCGTGCATCTTTTAATCGAAATTTTAAAAATTCAAGAATCTTTAGAACTTCTGAGTGTTTTGACGACTTTTTTCGGTTAATGTTATAACGATGTCTATATATATATAAATTATATAATTATTCACACTATTTTCGAAAGATCATTTTTCTGCTGTTTAAAATTTTGACCTATTCAGACCATACTTTTTTTCAATAAAAATTTGCGTGGAAATTCATGATTCCAACGATTTTTTGATTTTTAATCGCCCAAGAGAATTCCTAGAGTTTTAAAAGTATTAATATTCTGAAAATCCTCAGAATCTGACAATCTGTTCATTATCGCTCTTAATTGGTAACTAAATACATCATGGAATTAAAGATAATATCGATCAAGATTCTGTAGATAACTATAAACAACGCTCCAAATTCTTCAAAATCCTAGAAATTCCCCAGAATTTCAACAACTACATCGAAATTTCTCCAATTCTCACATTTTCATGCACTGTATAAAAATTGCACCAGGATGAAAATTTCTGTCCTCACCGAAATCTCCCATCAATATTTATCAATAAATAGTCTATCAAATAATTGACTAGTCAACTCTCCCCAACTTACAATGAATCCCACCTAGACTCCGTAACTCCCCAAATCATTACTCCTCTGTGATAAACATCTCCTCGATTCATAACGGATATCTCAGATTTTAACGATCTCCGAGTGTATAAACGATTTCGTGATCCCCTGCAAAATACGACACGAAAATCCAAGATAAATACGTACATCCTCGATAGCATTTATTGGCCGGCTGCAAATAAATCTATAAATTATCCCCTAATGAAGACACCGGGAACCGAAAACTGTAATCTCGTTAAACTCCGATACCCGCGTCCAACTTCGATGTTGCGAGCTTGTAAATTCAATTTCCAGCGCATTTAATTCGTTGTCGTCTTCCCCTTAATCCTCATAAGATACAACTTTATCCCGGAATGGCACCACGCGCGATTATTATCGCAGTTAGTGGGTCAGCACTTACGTCCCATCCTCCGTGATCCCCGGAGAAGCCAAGAGCGATGCACAATCTCCAAGTTCATAGTGTCGTTTCTCAGATGCCAGGGATTGTGTGTCGAATAACGTCGTAAATTCATGCCCCTTTCCCACTGTCCGACGCACGTCACGATTGAATCCTCGGTCCAAATAGACGCTGGATTTTACTCGTGACCCTGAATCCACAGTTTATCATTGCTGACACCGACATTTTTCGTCCCATTTTAATGGAAACTCCAGGCTGTACTTTCATTTCGAGAATAATGCCTTTTTCCGGAAATGGAAAAGGGGCATTTATATATCGCTGCATTAGGTTTTCTCGTGTTTCAAGACATGCAGAATGAGGCAAATGTCTCGGTAATCGACAGTGTGTAGGTAATGCGAGTCATCAGTGGGAACGGGAATGTAGTTTCTCTTTGTTATTTGGAAAATCGTTTGAACGCTTGGTTTAGTATGATGCTGGAGGACTTTCAGGGGAAATGAGTATTCTGTGGGAAGAACTGAGATGGAATTATTCTGATCGTTATGTTTCCAAGTTTTTCCTTATGATTCAGGTGACTGAAATTCTGGGATGAGAACTCCACCAATTACTCTGATCTTAAAGTTTTTTAGATTGATGATCCATGTCTTTTTTTTCGTGTATTGAAATAATTATACAGTGCCCAAAACACAACTGATTCGACATAATTCGCATAATCCAAACACGTCAATTACCAGACCATCAACCCGTCTACGTCTAAAATGGCCGACAAATTCTATTCACCGCGAATAATTTGGCGCTCCTTTAATAACAGGAAGTGTTTAGCCCATACTTAACGTCTTTTACGGAGGTCGTAATCCCCATTCATTAAGCACGTTGCAGAGTTCGTTAACCGGCTGAAAATAAAAGCGAGATAAACTGGACCCGGGCGAAATGTGTGCGCAAGCCGCGATAGAGAGGAGAAAGTATAGAAAGATGCGCGAAACAAAAAAACGAGGTAGAGGAGAAAAGGGAAACAAGGAAAAAGTGGAGTAAAGAGCACGCGGAGGACTTGTGGGCAAGGGTGGGCGAGGGCACTGGTATGTGGACGCGGAAGGAAGGGTAGCACTGAGTTTCCATGGCGACCACCCGCTACCAAATGGACCCATGCGATGCCAAGACTACCTCGAGTGCATGCCATTCCGCCAGGGCAAGACACGGGATTACGCTGAATTTTAACCCGGTGGAGTTTGTTTTGTTCGTAAAGTCGAAATTTCGCAGACGACGTCTTTTTTCGGGGTACGTTCGATCAGCTTTTACAGCTCGATGGCTTTTGGCTCGTTTTTCGGGACTCTGCTTATCTAGGGGCTTTGTAGGAGGGTTTTGTGGAGTAACTACTGGAGCAAGGTGGTTGCTGCGATAATTTTGTGATGGAATGTTTTTGGGCAGGAGGGAGATGGGTTTTTTTGGAATATGTTTAATGCTGAGGATAATTTTTTTTATTGTGATGATTTTGTAGTGTACGAGATTCAGTTATATATTTTGAGTGGTTTTTGGGGTATTTCGAGAGATCCGAATAGTTTTGGACTTGACGCAAATTTAAGGGAGTAAACGAGTGTTTGGAATTTTGGATAACTCGTGAGTTTTTGGAAATTTGGAATTTCGGATTCGGAGAAGATTTTTGGAATTTTAGAGAACCTTTTGAGGAATTTATTGAATTGGTAATGTTTTTGGGAAATTTTAACGATTTTCAATAACATCTTAAATGATTTGGGGATTTTTGGTATTTAATTCGGAAATCTGATAATTTGTTGGTATTTTTTTTATTTTTGGCTTAGGTTAAATGGAAAAAGATTGTGGAAATTCTCAGATTTCACAAATTAGTTGAAATTTTGGAAATTCGTGAATTTCAGTAAATTTTTTGACATATTGAAGAAAATTTATCAAAAATTACGAATATTGATGAAAATTATGAAAAACTTTCATAATTTTATATTCATTAAGATATTCCGAGATACATTTGCAATTTTCAAACAAATTTTTCATATTGTAGGAAGTCAATATGCAATCATATTTATCAATTTGAGAATATCAATGATTTCAGGTAACGTTTTGAAATCAGTCGAGTATAATCTCTTTCGAAATTCATTCAAAATTGTTTATACTTAGTCATTAGTAGATTAAAACACTTGAATTAAATTAACTTTTTAGATGAATCTTCGAAAAATAGAACGTGCATTCTGTTAACTTTACTGAAGTTCGTTCTATTTCCGAAGTCTTACATTTCCTGCAATTTTTTACATTTCAAGATTCTCGAATTTGAAGAAACGTTATACAACTTTTAAAAAATGTCTTTACATTTCATACAATGGATATAAGTTCCCTCAATTATTAGAAAAAACAACTCAAATTTCAATCAGTTGATCAAAAAGCTATTATATTTCGAAATTTTCTCAAAAATGCGTAAAAACATCCGAAAATGAGAAATCATCGAGTAAATGTGTCTTACGTGTACTGTAAACAATTTTGCAGAATTTTTAAACACATAATACGTTCGAGTAAAAATTTCTAAAATCCCCCAAAATTTCGATACTTCTGAAAAATTGTCGAGGCTACGTGAAAAAACAAGAATAAATACGTTCAAAACCATCAAAAAATTTCGAAAACACTGCAAAATACTGAAAAATTATCGTACACTCCCTCAAAATCTTCGAACTCTCCAAAACTTCCAAAAACTCGTAAACCGAGCACCAAAAAAGTCAACTCCCACAATCCCTAAAAAATTCCAAAAACCATAAAAATATCATCAAATTTGATGATAAGACCTCTGAAACCATCTGGCCAACACTCATTCCGCCGACATCCACTGAATTTCATCCAACCAAGTCCTATTTAGCTCTTCTTCTCTGATACCCCCCGAAGCTTGATATTTTCGCCGCTGCAGAAGAGAAAAACAAGCCAAGTCCAAAACGATTTATGCGTGCATTCAAGGGGGTGTCACTCCTGAAAGCGTTATGAAAACGTCGTCAGCGTGTTTCTCACAAACGTCTCGGGATTAAACGAGTTTCTGTAGCGTGACTCGTGCTCTACGACAGCTTTTGACAAATTTGTCTGAACGATTTTTTTCCACGAGTGTCGTGTTCGCGTTTCGAGGACTTCTTTATACGCTCCCGCGCTGAAAAACCTTTCTCGATTTGGCAACTGCACCTCGCGGTTTTCCCGGCGAATTTTTTTCGCGTCTGGCGCGCACGCTTTTTGTCATCCCGTCGAGTCATGCGAGCACCGAGAATTTTCCCTAATCCACTGTTTATCATGGTAACTTGCTTTTCATCAACCATTAAGTGTTGCATTTATAACGAGTTTTGCATCGTTACACGTCGACTCGCGATGAAATAATTTGTTGGGAACTTTGAAGTGACGTAATTGTTTTTTGGCTGGATGAATTATGTAGGTGAAATTTACGTTGGGGGAAATTGAGGTAACTTGTTAATTTGAGCTAAAACAATGGAGAAAATTCAGTTTCAAATAACTGTTTCAGTTTTTCAAATTGATGAGAAATATCCCGAAAAAGTATGTTTTCATATATTCAATTTTCTGACTTTTTCATCGATACACACGTTGGAAATAGCATTCGATATCGAAAAGCTGCATTGACCTATAAATACGATTTAGGGAGAGAAATGATTTCGAAAAGAGCGACGAATCTGTTTTTACCCCAAACTCTAACATGATTAAATGAATATTCAATACGGGAAAAATTAAGAGCGATGCTTGATTTATTTTTGTCGTCGAAGTGCTTTCACATAGAGACACGTATAATCGGTTTTGTTCGAAATGTGAATGAAACGCGCGATCGCGGAACATGAGAGTACAAAATAAAAGAGAAAAAACGCCACTGACAATGGTATAGCAGAAAGCGATTATGGAATAATTGATCTATTGTGTTACCTCATCAGTTTGCTTTCCGTGCGCGTTATCTTGCTGTGGTGCTTCTCTTATCAAGATATTCACGTATTACTGTAATGCATCGAAGTTGAGTGGTGCCTTTTCACGTGTAACTAACGTTGTGATGAAATTTCGCGGATTTTCGATACTACTTGAAAACCCCGCATGAATAGTTCAAGGGTTTTTATACTTACGAAGATATTAGGGAATTCGGGGGGAGGGTGGATACGTATTTTTTAGTTGAATCCAGGTCTTCTAAAACACCATTATTTTTTTCAACACCTTGACACAACCGAATCCAGAGGTATCTCAATCAATATTCTCAGCTTAACTTATCCCATCCAATTTCCCCCATTTCCGTGATATTTCTGAATTCCCTCACGACTCAAGTTCTCCATTCAAAAACATCCATTCGAATATCTTTGTTCAGCCCCGCGTGAACGTGTTTCGCACGCGATTGTTCGCACGAAACTCGTCTTGATCTTGACCATCAAGTTCAGATAAAAGCGCAACTGGCTAAGCTCGTCCAGAAACTGGGACTTTCTCGGACGCCGAGAAAATGCCATTAGGGAAGGGAACAATGCGCGTCTTTCTACCCGTTGTGTCGCTTGACTACCAGCAAGCGTCATTATCTTGGTAAAAGATAGAAAAGAGACGGATTAGCGAAGTTTACGTACCGTCGTCGTGCAGGGTTAGGTCTTGGGCATGGAGTGACGTGACGAATAAAGACGAAAGTACAAAAGGAAATGACAGAAGGGCGAACGGTAGTTGAAAGGGGGCTGAAAAGGGACGGGAAGTCTAATTACGGGAGTGCGATTACGTTAAACGTGCTCTGATAAACACTCTCGTTTTTCAGGGAAGACATCTCAGATGGTGCTCGCATGTTTCCGCTGGTTCAGAAGTCAAGCCACCCTTTTATCGCCTGTCTCTTTCTTCTTTTTTGTGTAAACGATCTCGAAGAAAATGAGGGAGGCAGCAGTTTTGGTTTGAATTCTGAATTTTTGGAGACAATTTTCATTTCCCTCAACTTGAGGGTGCCTCAAAAACTGTAAAATTGAGCTGCCTCAAAAACTGTAGAATTTCATGAATTTTCAAAAACACTGACGAAAAATTTTGAAACTTCAAAAAAAAAAAAAAAAATTTCACAGTTTGTCAAAAAATACGAACGTTGTGAAATCTTATTGAGTCCTAACGTGAAAATGTACCAGAAAATACAACTATGACAGAATAACCAGCAGGAGTTGAACAATGTTCAGTCAGACGTGACCCTTTTTCAGCCCACATTTTCCGGCACTATCTGTCCCCGGGGTTTCTTTTTCATTTATTATTATTTTTATCCCGCGACCCGTGAAATGATTGCTCGTTATCGGAGCGCCATACTGCTCGTTATTCTTGTGATAAAGTCGCGACCTTAATTTGAAAAAGTCGTTTTCCCGGGGCGAGCTTCTCGACCCGCATATGCAGCTCACGCTGCCGCACTTTTAGCCCCCCCTCCTTCCTCCACCCTTTTACTGCCGGAAAATTAACGCTTGCTCCTCTTGGAAAATTCTGCAATTTTTATGGGATCTCGCGGAACGATTTACGCCCCCTCTCGGGCGTAATCGTTGTCGGCGTCGAGTGATTTTAATTTAATCGCCGGGGGTGAAAGATGGAATTTGGGGTGCGTGTATATTTGCCTTGTCGAGAAAATTTTTTTTTTGAACGTTGACTTTTCGGATTTAGGATACAAAATTTGCCAATTTCTCAGAATTTTCAACAATTCAATTTAGAAAAGAATCTAAAAATCATTATATTTATAGCGAGTCCTTAATTTTAACGAGGTCTCAGAAATTTTTGTAAAGTTTTCGTTAATATTTCCAAGGTTCAAATAAATGTTGAGATCATCAGAATTCGATATCAACATAGAAAATAAAGGAGCGAATTTCCCATTCCGAATTCCTTGTCGTGAAAATATACCTGAATAAATGTTCATAAGATCATTTTATAAAGTCGTTCCATAAGGCAGTTTTCGAGGCTTCTAATGAAAAGCTAGGGTCAAAAAAATTCAAGACACGCCACTGCCCATGACTTGAAATCCCTATAAAAAGACTCCCAAAGCCACCCATGCCGACGAGGACGACAACCGTTCGCCTAATTGAACAATTCAGCCCAATTGTAGCCACCGTCGCTCGTAGTATAAGATGATCAGCATCCATTAATATATTGGCCGGGCGTATTATCGACACCCGTGCATTAATTATCGATTCCTCCCGATACCTCCGAGGCGCGTTCCCCGAAACCGAGAATACCCCAGGCGCGTTAATTGCGCGTACTCCGTCTGTTCCGTTCTAATTGATAGCGCTTTTTACGCGTGATGAAACGTTACGCGAGTCTGTCAATAAACATCAAAAATCGCTGACGGAGCAGGAAACTTGTTAGTGCGCGGCGCGTATTATCGTTATTGCCGTGGCTCCTTTTTTAACCCGCAGTCGCCGTCTGGCGAGTCGGGCGGCGTCGCTCACATCAAAAGATTTGCGACATCAATCATGCCCACGAGACGACGACGGTAGGCTGTTTCGGTGCTTAGCCGATTGAATATAAGGAGCGTAACCAAAGGCTGCGTTTGCGAACCGAGTCCACAACTGCCGCGCCACGTGCGTCACCCGCGCGATGAAGAAGCGCACATTTTACGGGCCACTTTCCCCGGGTATCCGTCTAACTTGGGTAACAAGGCTGCGCGAATCCGGGATTAACGATTCCTGGCGATGAAATTCATATTAATAAATTGATTTTTATTGTCATCTATATTTGCTGCAAAGTCACCGCAAGGTGAAACCAACGTTATCGAAATATCAACATTTTGCAACAAGCATCAACACATTACACTAATGTTTGCTGTACCAATAACGTGGCCGAATAATGATGTATCCGTATTAATTAAATACACCTCTCACCGTTTATCGAAAATCAATTGACATATTGTTTCTCGTTTCGTCTCATTATTTCGTATTATTAATGGAATGTAATATTGAGTGCTTATTCAATATTAGACATTTTTATCATAATTGAATTCCGGGAAGTTGACTACAATATGTTTCCTAGTGATTGTAGTTTTCATAAAAACAGGCAACATTTTTATAAAATCAGTGAATCATTTATAAAAATTCGTTTTTTGTAAGGTCGATTTTATAAAAGTTTTATAAAATATTCGATTTTTATAAAGTGGTTTTATGAAAACTTTATAAATACAAACATTTTTTTCATAAAAACTGTAAAAATTTTCGTACAATTCATCTGTTTTTTTGCAAAAACAATTGAAAGCCTCTAAATTTTCTCATAAAACATTAATTTTTATAAAAACTTCGCGATTTTTGTAAAAAGTTTCATATTTTTATTAAAAAAAATTTCCTGATGTAATAAATTTCTCTTATAGTAATACTTGATACGTTTTTATTATACAAAGAAATAGGAAATCATGTTCGTTACGTTTTTTAGCAATTACAAAACGTAAAAACATATGATTTTATAGAATTTGAAAATTCTTCGACTCAAATTGAAAATAAGCATCCAAATTAACATATATTTGATGGACAAGAAAGTTGACTATCGGATTTGTGATGCAAAGGTCGCAAGTTCAAATCCCACTGCCTCCAAAAAATGTTTAAATTTCTTTCGAAACGAAATCTGAGCTAGAGCCCCATAAACTAATGAAAAATGGTATATAAATTAGCAAAATGATCCACAAAAGTTTAGAAAAATTTTTACTTATTTCTAAAAATGTTGAAAAAAAATTTTTTTTCTTTTAATTTTGTAATAAAACTTTTATAAAACCACTTTATAGAAAAGGAAAATTTTATAAAACTTTTATAAAAATTGTTTATACGATTTTTATAAAAACTAGAATCACTAGGGTTCCGAATTGGAATTTTCCGTTATACCTCCATCTATTACACTCAACAAAAATGGAAGTTTGTATTAAGTAATTTCGTCTCAATTACTCATCAGTCATCTTGAAAAAAAAATTTTTTTCATTGGCTTAATCATTTTTTCTCTGCAAACGTTCATTGTTCACTACAAAAAAATTCACAGTAACATATATACCACATTTTCAGATAATTCGAAAACACAATCAAATGTTTATAATTACAATTCACAACCGACATTTTTCTTTAGTTATCAACCCAGTGCCTCAAACAAACATTTTTCAATCATTTCGGTATACACATAATTGACACACATTTTCTCCCTCCGAGTCATCAATAAAAAAAAATAAAAAAATCTTGAACTTATGTATACCAAGTTTCAAGTTCGATATTACCTATTCAAAATAATAATTCTCGAAAATCTGCAACTCCCTTAATTCTCACCCAGCTCAAAATTAGCCCTACCAGCTGCTCCACAAAAAAGGGCAGTGACAATACAGCTAATGCAAAATAACGTCTGCGATAAAAATGGGAGTGGTGTCCGAGTGTTACAAACGCCCTTTACTGTTGCACCAGAACGTAAAATCGACTGAGCAAATGGCGGTATTATATAACTCCGCCACGTGTGTTGGGCTGACGAATCGCATGTGTCGCCCAGTCCATGATAAGAGATATATATTAGGGAAGCACGTGGCGCTGGGTTCTGTTCCTCCGAACGTTCCGCTGTCAAACTGGAACGTTCGGGGATGTGCCAGTCGCTGTATCTGCAGGGCCTGCGACTGGATTATAAGAGCGCGGGACGAACAAAGGACCCTCTGAAGCTTTATCATTACCATTACATCCTTTCGAAAAACAAGCGTGGCCGCCTTAATCGGATCACGCAACGGGGCGCGTTATTCAATCATGATCATCCTTTAAATAATACCTCGCATGAGCGCCATGAAAAAGATCTACGTGCGATCGGAAAAGGGAAAATTAGACCTATTATCATAAAATTCAGCTTATACGTGCAATAAATGTAATTTTGTCAAGGATATGTGTCTACACTTCGCGAAAAAAAATCAACTTCAACATAAACTAGACACTCTTCAATTCAGGGTCACACCAAAGTTTAACCATAGATAAGTTTCAACCATCAACTAAAAAATTACCGCAGAACAACAGAATTTTATTGCCGAAACAACGAAATCCGCGCGAAATGTATTTCTTCCGCGCCGGGCTAACCCCCCAAAGTGAAAGTGTCTAAGAATAAAGTGGCAGTATAAAATGAAATAATCCGTCGACAGGGAGTAGAACGTACATATCTCAAATTTCCCCGGGGATAGGGAGATGTAAATTTTTCTTTGGAAGAGCCTATGCCTCTGTGTGTCTACATAATCCATTGCACAATCAAAAAGGATGAGCAGCGTGTAATTTAAACATAATGCATAACGCGCCGTAAGAGTTGCGCTATTTCATTAGACTATGCAAATTTTATTTGATACGGGAACATTCGTTTCCCGGGCATTTTCTCCGGAAGCCGCGGGAAATGATGCATGCCGGGTTTTTGAGTTTCCGCGGAACGATGTATCATAGGAATTTTTTCCTTTCGATTCCAAGGATGGATCGATGATTATGGGGGCAATAAAATCTTATCGGTCGATACAAAGTGGAGCTTGGGATTAGATAAATCGAATAAAACGTGACGTGGAAGGAGGATTTCGGGAAATATTGCGTCTAGCTGAGAGCGAGTTCGTCTTGGAGGGCGAAGGGCTCTGCGTTAAGGGGCTTCCCTGATGGCTACGCTTCAAGCCAGATTTCTGAAACTCTTGGCAATAACTCAGGGCTTTCTATCCCTTCGTTTTCGTGCAATTTTCATTGAGATATAGAAAGGTTTTTGACTTTAAGCGGATGACATTGAATCACCGAACCCCGTTTCTACAGCGCCCTATCCAAAAAACAACGAACGAACCCCCCCCCCCGCCCCGCGGGGCAGTTTATTCTCTCGAGTAACAGAGATCCAGAATAAACCCTGCCGAAAAAATTACCATAATTTTTCTCCCTGCAGTAATCGCCAGCAACGAGTGCGAAACAATAGTCACCCGATAAGTAAACTGGCTCGAGCCTGTAGTTTTCTCTGTATCTCCGCACCTCCCCCCTCGGCCAAGTCGGCGTTAAGCCCCGGCAGCGAGAACCACCCTCCAGATTCCTGCTCGGATAATTCCGGTAACGAATGAACTGTCCGATATATCCCGGGCGTTTTCGCGAGTCCGTATTAAAAGCCATTTACATGCGAGTTTCGCAGACACGCCATCATAAAAAATGTGATTGCACGAAACGTTTAATTCCCTCGAAAATTCAATCGTTTTCGGCCGAAATCCGATATACCGTGCCGGGTGTTTAATTAGCGCGCCCATTGTCGAACGGCGGCGGAGTAAGTCAGCAAAAGTTTCATTAGCGAAATGAGGGACGTCTATTTCTGCGCCGTCTTTATGCTGACCCTTTTAGATCGCACGCAGATTAGGGGTGGCTCTCCAATTTAACTCCTAGCTCCCGTATCGCGGTGACAAATCGCAACAATTACTCAGCGACTGCGATTCTGCATATGCCCGAAAAATCCCCTCGTCCCAGAGAGATCGAAGAGATTTTTTTGTCTGGGCCACGCATGTCGATGACGCGGGCGTGGATGATTTTTGGTATGGGTGGGTGCAGGGGAAATGGAAAATTCATTGGTGCGGTGGGGAGAGAGGTTGTGGATTTTTATGGGTTTCAGGGTTTTTGAGTTTGGGATCGAATGAAGTACTTTAGGGATTGGTGTGAGTCTGCAGAACTTGAAAACTTCTGGAATTTCTGAAATTTCAATACATCGGAAACTTTGGAAATGTTGTAACTTCTGAACTGTGGAATTGTGAAAGTATACAACACTATTGAAATATCTAAAACTTTGGAAGTTCTAAAACTTCGGAACTATAGAGCTTCAAAATTTTGGGAAAATCGAATATTCTTGAACTTCTAAAATTTCCGTAATTGACGAATCTTCCGAAACTTGGAAATTTTTTAAATTTTTAGAATGCTTGACATTCAAATTTTCTAATTGTTCTGAATTTCAAGAACTCTAAACATGTCGAAAATACAACTTAAGATCTTCAAAATTCCAGAAAGTTACAATTCGAGAAATTGCAAAATTTTGTAAAATATATAAAATTCAAAATTTGAAACATTTAAAAGTCTACATAACTTGAATATCTCCGAAATTTTCGAACCTTCAATGCATCCAAAAATTTAAAAATTTCAAAGCTCCTAAGCTATGAAACTTCGAAATTAATTATACAAGAATTCAAAATTCTCGACATTCTCAGATCTTTGAAAACTCCCAAACTTAGGAATTTTTAAGCTTCGGAATCCTTTGAAATTCTTGAGGAATCAGAAATTCTCAATTTCCTATCACCTCCGAAATTTCCGGAATATTCAAAACTTCATATTTTTCCAAAACGTAAAAATTCCAAGCTTTCAAAAATGTTAAAGGTTCTAAATTTTCATAACATTCTGAAAGTTCACAAATTAAAAACTTCGAAAATCTGAAACTTTACAATTTCATAATTTTCAAATTTTTCAAAATTCATTGAACTTGAAAATTCAAAACCTTAAAAAGTCTCCAAAACGTGAAAATTTCCGAAACTTCAAAAACTTCAATAAATCCAATACTCCAAAAGTTTTAAATCTTCTAGGCTAAAACTTCGAAATTATCCGAACATTCAGAATTTTGGAGCTTCAAAATGCTTTAAAAATTAGTTTTTTGATTGCAGGGTTTTTTGGAAAAAGAATTTCGAGTCAAAAAATCCAGTCTGAATAAACACGTTTCGGAATTTAGAGCAAAATCACCCCTAGAAACCACCCTCCCACCGAAAGAAAAATCCTAAAAATTCACAGCATTTTCCATAAATTTTCCTCGATCATTTCCATGATTTCCCCATTCCCTGAATACATACAGTTCACCCAAAACAGAGGAAAATAATCCAAAAACGAGATCCAACATACGAAACCCCAATTTCACCCCCACCCTCAACGAATAAAGCAAAACCCACTTACTTCCTATCAGAATTCCAACTCCACCAGTAAATAACTCCGCTCCCTGACCAAAATACTGATTTCCCTCACAACAAAGAACCACGAATTCCTCCCGCTGATCAATCTCCCAACTTTTCCAATTGGCACATATCTCTACCCCGGAAACGACAGCAAACGTGCGCCGTATCCTCAGAAAACAGTTCACCGCCAAAAAGCCGAAGATTCAATTATCTCGAATCGAGTATTGTTCCTTTAATAAATCCCGTTTCTTGAACTACCGTCCACAATCGGATCTCGCCGCCATATTGGCACGTGAGGCAGCGCGCGATGCCGGGGGAAATTTATTGGACAGTTCGACAATATTTTCTTTCAATTTCCGGAGAACCAGAAACAGAATCCTATCGCCCAAGGAAAAATGGAGAAAGGCTTATCTCGGCCGGAATAAAAGTCAACGGAATACTAATTCCCGTCGAGCTTTCCTTGCGGATTTTTCCGAAAAATAAAAGCTCCGCGACGGAAGTTCTCCGGTTCGAACGGGGGTGGGTGAAAAGTCAGGGCGAAATTGCTCTTGGGCGCATTGAAGCCCCCGGCCTTAGAATTCTGTAGTGAAATTACAGATGCGTATCGCAGGCACGTGATCGGAATACTGCAAATGAATAGCCGGCGCGCAACGAGTGACTTGGGCGACTTTTTCATATTGCATCAAAGCCCACCCTCCTTAATCAGTGCGCAATCCCCTAATGATTGGCAGCGCCACCGGACCAACGCGAGCGGTGTGCATAAAGGGCTCTATCTGCGTGCGCTATTCTGATTTCCAATCTATTGATTCGGCGAGACCATTTAATCGGGCCGCCCCGGCTCCTTTTCGGAAAATGTGTTTGCGCGGATGATCGAGGCTGAATCAAAATTGCCGGGCCCTTTGAAACGATACTTTCGCCCGTGGGGAGGAGGCAACATCATTCCGCGGCATGAATAGTTTATCATTGGGAGTTGCTTTGACGGAGGAAAATGCGAGGGCAGCGATGAAAAGTTGGCGGAAAAGTTGCTTGCTTATGGAATTCCAGGAAAGTTTTCAGGGCGTTTGCTTTCATCGGGATTAATGTAATTTGGTCTGATGAATTGGAATTTTGGAGTTGATGTTGTTAATCAGGTTGGGAAGGGTGGTGAAGGGTGGTTTTTGGGATGATGTATTAATTTTTTATCATATGATTGCACTGGATTTTGCAGTCATTGTGATTTGTGTTTATTTCGATTTTTTGTTTGTAAATTCTGAAGGGTGAGAGAACACCTTTATGGAAATTCTCCTCAACTTGAGGGTTAACCCTGAATATTGAGGGTTTTTCTATGACAGCAAAATTAAAATCCAGAGAATTCAGAATTTGATGGAATTTTATGGTTCTCTTAGGTATTTAAAGTTACAAAAAAATAGGATTCAGATTTTCGAGCTTTCAAAATAAAGTGTCTCAAATTACAGTTCAAAGAGTGATATGTACTTTGCATCGTGAGAATACGAATGTTCAAATATTCTAAATTTTTTTGAAAGAAGATGTAAAATATTAGAATTCTGACTAGGTATTTTTTTCTGATACTTCGAATCCCAACACCATAAAATTTGGAACAACTTGTATGAATAGAGCCTTCAACTTATATCTACAATTTTTTATCGTGAATTCTTTTCATGAGCATCCGTACAGCTCGAATAAAGCGAATTTGAAAATATTAGAAATTTTCCACGAAGATGTGAAATTTCAGAATTCTGACTGAAAATTATTTCTTCTGATACGTCGAATCCCAAAACTATAAAATTTCGAAAAACTTGTAAAATTAGAGCTTTCGAATCCTGCTCACAATTTTTCATCGTGAGTTCATAATATTTCATGAGCATTCATAAAATTTGAATGAAGCAAATTCGAAAATCTAGAATACAAACCGTAAGTAATCAATAATTATTGCTTTCTAAAAAATTTCGAAAATTGTCAAGTTTGACAACTTTCAAACCCGAATCACGAAATTGAAACAATTTCAAAAGCTCTATACAAAACAACTCTCAATTCCGAAAATCCAAAAAATTCGATGCACTTATGATTACAACCCAAACGAAACTCGTGATATTCCAAATCCAACAAACCAACAAGAAAAGCACACATCCACTCACCCTACCATTACTCAAAAACAATCATCCTCCAGGAACACAAACACTACTTCCATCCGCACTTTTATGCCACCGAAAAATACATACGTTTCGTAAAAACGATCCAATTTCCGTCAGATTCTGACGTTCGACACGTTTGCTGGCCCTGTAATCAAAGCCCCGCTGGTTAACATGCCAGAGTTTAATTTGACGTAATTTGCTCGTCGCTGCAGCGCAGTGTCAGAGAACTCTTCAATTAACTTTTCACTATTCCATCTTTTGGAACTCGAGCCTCCAAATTTCGTCATCCCCATCGATCGGTTCAAAACATTCTCCCCCCTCCCGAACAAACGCAACTAAAACCCTCAAACAGAACAAAAAAAACCAACAAAACTTCATTTTTCTGTTCCAGGTGAGTCACAAAACCTGCACTACCCAAACAACCGAGAATCTACCAAATCCTCTCCCATTCAAATGTACGTAATTACCGCCAACCAACAATTAATCAACAACGCATTAATATCTCCCGCAAAATCGTTGTTGACAATAACATTCGCGTAACGCGGAGCAAGATCCTCGATAAATATTTAATCAAGCGGAAATTTCACCTGATTTCCCAACCGATCGCTTTCATTACCTCGTAATTGACGATAAACAGCTAATTCATCTCGAGTTGGCTTATTAATCGGGAAAGAAACAAAGGGTGTAAATAATCCGCGACGATTTCGGGAGAAAACAGCGTCCGAACGAATCCACTCGAGCGAGACAATAAAAGCGAAATGAGATATAATGTGGAATGATAGAAAGTAAACGACCCACCCCATCCCCCTCGACTCGCGCTTTCTCTCTTTCTCCCCCGTCGAACTTCGCGACGCCTTCGGAAAATGAGTTTTCGCGCGGAATAAACACGATATTTTCGTGCCACTTCCCTCCCCCCCCCTGTCCTTTCTTTCCCCCTCGCTATCTAAATTACATTTCAAAGGAGAGCGTTATTTATTTCTGTCTCGGGGGCATAAATTTCGCAATCAAGAATTAGAGGCGTTTTCGCCCGCGACCTCATTCTCTTGCTTCATCCCGAAGGAGAGCTTTCCCTCTTTCACCATTTCCCTCTCTCTCGCAACCTTCTTACCCGCGAGTTCATTCGCGTTGACGCCGGAAATAATTCGATTTTGTAAACGCGACGTCTCAGAAGCGCGGAAATGAAACTCCCTGATTTTCCCGGGCGCTCGGGGGATCGATATTACAAATGCTGACATCGATCTCGTAATTTCCGCGTCAATAGCCCTCTCTAGGGGGGGGGGGGGGGGGGGGGGGGGGGGCCGGTT
>JAPYZK010000417.1:0-41231 GCA_030522785.1 Platygaster equestris
CAAGGAATCGAATTTCAATTCAATCAAATTCAACTTTAATTCGCGATAATTATTTTTATTCTTTGTATAAGTTCAGAATGATTTTGATACAAAATATCATATCGGAGAACGCTGAACGCGTTATGCAAATGACCGTGACATCGGATGAATGAAGTAAGAAAGTTACTCGGTTTTGTGCAGGTAAATGTTGCATAATCCGAAGGGGGATTTCTGAGCGAGAAAAATCGATTAATAATGCATCAATCGTCGAGACGGATTTGTAATTCGTGGATTCGTATCAAAAACAAAACGAGTAAAAAAAGAAATGATGAGTAATTGAATTTGACATTGAAAAGTTCGAGAAAATAGACATGAATTTTAAAGTTCCAATATTCATCTTTGAAGTTGAGACATTGTTGCGTGAATAATTGATAATTTCAAAAATTGGCGACTTTTGGAAAATTTGGAAATTTTGATCTAGAAATTTTCAAATTAGAAAACTAAAGAATTAAAGCTTGAACTTTGGTATAATAAAATTTGTTTTTCGCTGGAGTGCAAAAATTGATGAATATGTGACATTTTTAATAATCTATCATAACCGCGAGAAATTATTGAAAATAATCAAGTGCTAAGAATAATAATTATACATTAAAGGACATTTTTGACACGTTCGTTAAATTGTGTTGTATTAGTTATCATCCATCATTAAGAGAAAAAAATCAGAAATTTACGAAATTATCTGTCGATCACATGAGATTTTAATGATTTTTACATATTTCGAAAAATTTTCGATCATTTTCGAAACTTTTCACAAATTAATTTTTTTTAAACACTCTCAGATTTTTTGTTATCAAAAAAATACATAATTTCATCATTCCCTCAATTTTCAGAAACAATCCAGAAATTTCTGAAAATTTCTCAAAATCATTTTCGATTCTCGGTGTTTTACGAAATCCTGTGGAATGATTAGAAATTATTTCATATTTTCGAAATAAATTTGAAAAACCATCAGAAATTTTACAACATTATAAAAAATACTCGAAAACGATTCAAAGTATTGTGAACCTCGAAAAACTCTAAATTCATAAAGAACACCACCTATCTACTCGAAATCATCGAAAATTTCAGAATTCTCGTCATTTTATGGACGTTTTACCAGATCATGGGCTATTACTCCACAATTCTCAAAAAACTCACACTTTCTAGCGCAAAAAATTGGATGAAAACCTGACCCCGATAAGAAGATGATAAAAATCGCGCAATAAAAGACCCACGCCTACGGGTTATCAGGCGTTAATTGACAATTGCAATTGCAATTTACCAATTACTCAATCGCTATCTTTTGAAGGCCCGAATTCATTATAAACGGAGGTCAATACAGAAACGATCATTTTTCTATAGTTTCACCTCTCAACGAAATAGCACACGCTACACAAATTTTCAAATAGCTTTTATTTTCTCATTCAACTACGTACAAAACTATGCTGATTATTCCGTCCCCATTTTTCTGAAATAGTATTTTATATTTCTCAACGAGTGCAGAAGTAGCTTTTTTTACGAATGTGAAGTTTGCAAGACGAGCCAGAGGCGAGTTTTGCAATCACATTCGTTGAAAAAGCTCTTCTGCACAAGTTGAGGACTATATTTTTTCCAACAACGCAACGTGGAGAAAATACGATTTTGACGTTTTGAGCTGTGGAGAAAATCGCATTTTTTCCACGGCGTTGGGAAAAAATATATACTGG
The DNA here is from genome assembly GCA_030522785.1 of Platygaster equestris. NCBI lineage: Eukaryota > Metazoa > Arthropoda > Insecta > Hymenoptera > Platygastridae > Platygaster > Platygaster equestris. The sequence continues at coordinate 1,725 of JAPYZK010000417.1, forward strand.
TAATAATGTTCTATTTCCAACTCACTTTATTTGTATGATAATTGATAATAATTATTTGATTATTATATTTCGATGTGTCGATAAGTTCCAGCTTCTATGCATTTTTTTCATCTTGTCAATCGTGAAACCCCCTTCGTGATTCTAGTTTTTATAAAAACCTTATAAAACATTTTTATAAACATTTTCATACTGTGGGTTTTATAAAAGTTGTATAAAATTTGCATTTTGTATAGAGCTAAAATTCGTGAAGTGGGCACCCCAATTTCCACTTGGTCATGGAATAAAATTCTTTATACAATAATCGACACTATTTATTTACTAAAAACACATCCTAAAAGGGTTTTTCAAAATTTTCAATTTGACTATGTTTCTAAAGAGGGTTAACAATGATGACATTTTTAATTGAAAAATTAATAACGTAGAGAGAATTCAATAGAATTGAATGCAAATTTTGCAGAATTTCTAGAATTGCTAAAATTTTCAAAAGGTCTGAATCTTTATATTTTTCAAATTTTGACATATTTATAAACTCATCTTAATTTAAAAAATTTTTTCAGTTATTTATAATATTTTTAATCCTTGAAGATAGCATTGCTTTTGGAGTTTCAAAAGTTTTAAGACATTTCTTGAGATGTTAAAACCGTGGGGTGCACAATTTTTGCAGGAGATTATGAAATTGTTACGAACAAAGTTGTTGAGTATGCCTAACAGAAACAATAATCACGTATACGAACAAAAATTTGACATTAGCGATGTTACACTATCCATGAATGATTTACAATTACTTTTACTCATTTTAATTCGTAAATTAATAAATGTTGGGTTCGAAATTGTTTTTTTTTTAATGATCGAACATAACAATCTTCTTAACGCTCATGATTTGGCGATTTATCGATTTTCCAGATGCGCTCGCACTGGGTGCGACGAGACGAAGCTCCGCGCGCTCGGCGACAAAAAAATTGTTTCTGACAAAACAAATGCAGTGCGGTGAAAATTTCTTTTTGCATGTACTTTTATATCGTTTTAGGCACACATTAAGCTAAAAATCAATTCATTATCGCGTTAAGAACACATGCAAATCGCTAATTGTTTATTGAAAAGTTTAATAACAATATGAAAAATTGGACCTTGTCCATTCTAAATATTATCGTCGAAATCGGTAACCATTTCACTACGTAACTGCGAATTTTTATTCAATTCTATTCAATTCTTTTTACGTTATTAATTTTTCAATTAAAAATGTCATCATTGTTAACCCTCTCTAGAAACATTGTCAAATTGAAAATTTCGAAAAACCCTTTTAGAATGTGTTTTTAGTAAATAAATAGTGTCGATTACTGTATAAAGAATCTTATTTCATGACCAAGTGGAAATTGGGGTGCCCACTTCACGAATTTTAGCTCATAAAGTGGTTTTATAAAAGTTTTATAAAAAAAATTTTTAAATCAAAATTTTTTTACAACATTTTTAAAAATATGCAAAAATTTGTCTAACCTTTTTTGGATCATTTTGCTAATATATATACCATTTTTCATCAGTTTATGAGGTTCTAGTTCAAATTTCGTTTCGAAACCGATTAAAAAATTTTTTGGAGGCAGCGGGTTTTGAACTTGCGACCTTTGCATCAGAAATCCGATAGTCAACTTTCTTGTCCACCAAATCTATGTCAATTCGGATGATTATTTTCGATTTGAGTCGAAAAATTCTCAAATCCCATAAAATCATATGTTCTAACGTTTTATGATTGCTAAAAAACGTTACGAACATGATTTTCTATTCCCTTGTGTAATGAAAACGTATCGAATATTACTATAAGAAAATTCCTTATGTAAGGAAAGTTTTTATTATGAAAATATGAAACTTTTTATAAAAATCGCGAAGTTTTTATATCAAGGTTTTATAAGAAAATTTAGAGGCTTTCAATTGTTTTTATAAAAAAACAGACGAATTGTATGAAAATTGTAACAGATTAAAAAAAAAAATTTTTTTTATCAAGTTTTAAGAAAACCTCTTTATCAAAATCTAAAATTGTAAATTACTTTTATGAAATCCACCTTATGAAAACACGAATTATTATAAATAATTCACTGATGTTATAAAAAATTTGCCTGTCTTTATAAAAACTACAGTCACTAGGGCCTGAAGAAGTTTCAATTATTCCTATGTGCAACTGAGAAAAATGGGTTATTATTTCGCGAATATAAATATTGATTACAACAGGTAATTCCGGTACGGAGAAATAGAAATTCAAGCCCACGGACACGTGATTGGAACGACGACGAAAGTTCCACGCCAACCTGTTTGAGTCTCGTGACGTCTCGCGTTACACGCGAGCTCGTCGCGTTTTTGACGATTTTATCATTTGACGAATTTCATCCCTTGTCGCCAATTACCACCCCCACATTCTAATTCATCGTTTGATATCTTAATTTAGATCTCTTATCGTCGCGAATGACGTGATAAATCTTTATAAAAGCATTTTACAAAATAAAAAAACAGCTCAGATATGCCAAAATAATCGTCGTCGTTCTTCATGTTGATGGAAAATGTTGTCACGTTTTTCACGGTTAAAAAAAACATGTTTAACAATAAAGTCAAACTTTGAGGAAAACATAATAGAATGTATAAATTCAAATGAAAATACTTGTTGAAATGATAGACATTTCGTGTTATGGTTTTTGGCTGGGAAGACTTTGACAGTAGCATACATTATTTCTAAGTATCGTATGTATGATTATATATAATGCCCATATATGGACAAACATAATCATACATTCAACAAATTCTTCCTTGGAAATCAACAATGTTGGGCAAAAAATGGCAGGAAAGCGAGTAAGATCGGATGGTGGCTTTGAAAAAGAATGAGGATCGTGAAAAGAAAAGAAGGGAGAAGCGTAGAATTTCCGGAGTTATTCGCGGCTTCCGGTGCGCCGCGAGCGTATTATATTATTGTTACGTGTGCGAGCCCCTCGAGATTGATGCACGTAAATTTTATCCGACGACGCTCCTCGATCTAATTACAAGGACCTGACCCAAATCGAACAAATTGCGTTAACCCGACGTTTAACGCTTCGGTATTTTCGATTACTGAGCTTACGAATTTATACACTAAATCACACGTTAAAAACTTCGTTCTCGGTCTCAATTTTCGAATCTGAGTCTGTAATGTTTTGTAATTTTTTTTCACAAATTTGTTTCAGAATTCTTTTTCCATAATGATGAGTTCAAGTTGAATTAAAATGCGCTATCTAAACACTATTCTATAAAAATCTATCGAAACGTACAGAAACTGTAATCATTTTATTTATACTTTCCATATTTTCTTCGTCATATAATGTTGCTAAAATTCAACCTTGATTCACAAGCCAAGAAAAGAACTTCACGTACAAGGTGCCATTTCCGCAACTTTGCGATAATTCAAGACTGCCGTAAATAAATAATTTCCATCGATCGCGAATCGCGCTAAGTCTATTTTTTGCTATCATATTTCTGTGATTCTCAGTGCTGTGTTTTAGTTGATCAATTTTCATTAATGTGTATATTTTTTCACCTTTATATGTTACTGATGAACAAATTTCGACTGAATAAAAAATACGAAAAAGTAATACGAAAGCCAATTTCAGAAATAATTTCTTTACCAAATCCAAAAAAATCAGGATCGCATTCATTTAATCACAATTCGAAACATAGGAAATTCATACTTGTAAAGAATAGGTCTCTATGTACTTCCAAAAAAAAATAACGGATAAAAATTGATTATTCTTCCGATTCAAGAAAAAGTTCACGAAATTTTCTAATCGATGTTGCTAAAACTCGTAGAAAAATGACTTAAAAAATGACTGTTATTCTTACTAACTCAATCGAAGAAAGTAGACTGTTAATAATTAATCCCTATTCATCCTATTCAATTAATATACCCAGTCACTCCAGAACAATAAAAGATGACAAACGAAATCAATCCCAAACGAAAACATTGCTTCGCGAAGAGCTAGGCAATTACCATATCTCACGGTCGGTGCAATAAAGAAAGTTCAGATTCATGCGCGTCAAATGAACGTACAATAAACGATTAATTCTCGGCGTTACCCGCTGGGAATACACGCGAAAAACGCTAGAAGGTGCAAAGACCCCCAGTTTTTTTGAGCTTTCTCAGGGCATACCTGGCGCGAGCAAAAATTATCTACATCCCTGGGAAAGTGGCATTATAGGTCAGACCATGTAGACATGGACCGACCTATAAATTTGATTCATGCGATATTTAAATGTTTTTTGTCTTATACGATTATCAGTGACAATTAATCTATCAATTCTATACCAATATTTCAAAAACTGACTAGTTTGTTAGTCAAATTACTTACTATCTTGAATGGTAAAATTCTCACTCCGTCGATCTGAGAGACCGTACATGAAAATTCATCATTCTTCACTTCTGATTGATTTGGTTCAGCGCTTCTGTCCGAAAAAAATAATGACATTGGCGCTGTCGATCATCACCGCGAAAAATCCCAAATCGTGGGAAAATCGGATGAAAAACCCCGTTCCCTGTTTGTGATTAGGCTCGCTTAAAATTCATGGCTTTCGCAAGCGCGTTTGATGGAAAACAAACAAGTTTCCAATTACGTGCCTCGGAAAATGGCGCGCGTTCGGCCTGTTAAAAAGCCGCGTTTTCTTGAAACCCGCGATCGAGGTCCCCGATCACGGGTTCATTGGTCGGGATCAGCGTACGCTTGAGTTTTCTCCGATGCATTCGAGATGCGTTTCTCGCGGGGCGAGAAAAAAAATATCGGGATCCGAACATCTCCCGACCACTTATCGATCCCGAAGAATCGTTCCGAGGCGCCCCTATTGAATCTTTTGACCGGTCCATTGAATTTATTGAATTTCATCTCGCCATCGCATACAAATCGATGCTGCTTTTCTTGACGCCTTTCGAATCGCAGGGATTACATGGGATTTTTATTAATGGCGTTTTCGGATGTGATCGACGTGTTTGGGGTTGGGGGAGGGGGAGAGGGTGGATTGAAATGGGGTGACATGGAAAAAAGATGGAAAAGGGATTGATGGGATCATTTGCGCCGAATTCGCTGAAATATTGAGGGAAGGGGGAGATGTAATTTTAGAAATTTTCTGAATCTTTCGATTGAAATTTTTGTATTTACGATTTTTTTATGACCTCAATTTCTGAATGAAAATAATCATCATGTTCAAAAAAATAATCATGTTCGTATGTCAAAGTGCAAATTTTCAAAACTTCAATCAACGAATACCGATTAAGAAGGTACTAAATTTTCTGGTATCCTCGTATTCTCTAAATATCGAGGATTTGATAAATCTAACATTATGTGTCTCCTTTTCTAAATGCAAAACGGACGAATAAAGTACAGCTTCAAGTGCAGTAATGGCTTTTTTAGTTCTATGTCAAATCCCGCTCGGGGAAAATGGCTCAAAATGCTGTTGCATTGTAACATATATCGATTTTGAGTCTCTTTTTGGCATTTCGCAGACGTGTGTGCGCGCACACGTAAGAAGGGTGCACGACAAAGCCGAGTCGAGAGGGAAATGCTGGGCCGAGCCAGCAGACGCGGGAATCGATAAAATAAAACTGAAGCTGCGCTGCGCAGCATCACAGCTCTGCGCTTTCAGGCCGAGCGAAACCCATTTTCCCTGGTTTCGATCGATGCTTTTCCCGAGATAACATTAATTTTCATCCCCAATTCTATTATTCGATGAAAATTAAGTTCTTTTCTTCATGTTTCGAACCTAACCTGATTTGGAGTTGTACTTCAAAAATGTTGTCAATTTCCTCGAAAATTTCAAAAATTCATAACTTTGGGGAAATTCGGGAAACTGTAGATTATTTTCGGGTATGTTCAAAATATTATCAAGATAAAAAATTTTCGTTTCTACTTTCGTGTGTTTTTCTGCAATATTTTCAGTTCAGCCTAACCTAATTCGAGTTTTTTTTCGAAAGTTTTGGAGAATTTTCATAAAATTTACATGTATGTGTTGAATCATTTTTTCCTTCATTTGAAGAAGTTTTGAGAGAATTTTTGATCAAATTCATATGAACACAAAATCGTTGCCTTCGTATTCGAAAATATTCAAAATTTCATATCAAACTTCGTGAGAGTAATTCGTCAAACAATAACACTTAAAATTCTTTTTAAAAAGTGTTGGAGTTTCAAATTCCTATTACATGAATAAATTCTGTAAATTCTGTGAGTATATAAAAATATGATCTCAATCGCCTTTTGCTAATTTGACGTTTCTTCTCTAGTTCTTCGACACCGATAAACGAACACGTGTTGAATGTCATTTTTAGAAGTAGTTTTATCGAGCTATTTCCGTTAATTGGATCAATAATGGATTATGGAAAGAAGGAGCATAAATTTGTGTACGAAATAACCCCATTTTTCACCCATCTATGAAATATGCAAGAACTGGTACCCTCGTATATCATGTTTTCCAAGATCTTTCTTCTTTCTTTTCCGAATCTTTGCCTCTATTATTGGAATGTATTTTAAGTGTACTACAAGTCTTGTCAAATTTTCCACATAATCTACTGAATTTCCCATCCTTGGACATTTCAGTATCAAAATTCACGATCATACAAAAAATATAGAATTCTCTTTTCCATCTTCAAAATTTCACCGAAATTCTCAATAAATTGACAAGATATTCAACAAAAAATTTCTTGAGTCGAAAGTGTTTTACACACAAAGTTGGCCGAGGATTTTATTCATGGGAAGTTTCAACTTTCGCAAAATTTTTACCATTTCGTCGTTGAGTAACGGCAAGTATACTTGCAGGGACAAAGAGTTTTTTTATGCAAATTTTTCATGGACGTAAATGCATCGGAAAGAGTGGGTCAATTGGATTGATGCTGCAGCTGTATAAAGTTATTTTGAATAAATTTTGAACGCTGTCAAATTTCCAACCGTAATTTCTCGGTAAATTGTGAAAAAATTGTAGGATTATTCTCGAATTGCTTATACGTTGGTGTATTTCCATTGCATTTCTGTAAGTCAATGATAGCAAAATGAAATGCAAATTTATCGTTTGAAATTTAAAATTACGAGATGCTGAGATTTCCATTCCATTGGAATCCCGAGGGTTCGAATTTCAAATCAGAAATGATTGTAAATATTGAAAATTATCCCCTCCCCCTCCCCCTGCATAAGACCTCTTATATGTCTTAAATCGTTTTAATTGTATATAATACAGATCGATACAAATGAAGAGAACGAAAAACGATTTCGTAATCCTCGATGACACGACGTTTCGGTCCATTAGACATGCCGTCGTCGCGGTGCAGAAGTAATATGCATTCTGAGACCGACAATCAGTTACGCCTCGGCATGTACCGAGACTTAATAATAATTGTCGCAGGGTGTGTCGAGGTTCGATCGATCGTTTCGTGGCGCACACATAGATTCGCGTCGAAACTGTGCCATTTCATTAAAAAAAAAAAAACATAATAACTATCTACTAACTCGAATTTCAGGGTGCATTTTCTAATGATTTCATAAAACCGACTTACATACTAATAAACCTCAATTGATGCTATTCAAAAAAATACACGTCTTAATCTTGACTATCTTCCAAACAGGTTAATGATTGTCATTAATGATTTTTTTCTTCACGCAATTGCCGGTTTGCATTCTTAAAAAAATTAAAAAAAAAACTCAAAAGCCTATCGCGAACATGAATCTAATCCTTATTAATCGACGTATTAATAGCGGTACCGCTAATTGATAACCACGGAATATTAATTAATCACGATTTTTGCAATTAATGGACGACGCAAAATTTATGATTTCCTCCAAGTGATGAGATTATCTGCAAGAGGAATACGTGTAAATCGGATTAGAGCTTCACGGTCAATTAACTACCAATAAAAAAAATTGCGACAAAAATCAGAATAAATTAGTGTAATTATTATAATAATGTCCGGGAGATAAGAAATTATTCGAATAGTACTGAAATGAAATTATTTGACCGCCAAAACATCGGAATTCGGATTCGAAAATTACGAGAATCTCATCAGAAAATTACTATACTAATATATGTATACTTATAAATTTTAAAGGCTCAATTACTCACCAATTTGTAAAAATAATCAACTAATTTATGCATATTATGTTTTAAAACCTTGTTTTCTCGCACACTTTTCCGGAGACAAAAAATAAAGAACACTAATTTAGAAAAAAAATTAAGTGCAGTGTATAGATTGAGAGTATGAATAATTAATTCGTAGGATGTTTATTTATTGTTCGGGTTGCAGAAGACGGTAAAGAAACCGGGATTACATAATGTTCACGCATAATGAATCTTGAAAATAACACACGCGAAAGCACACACGAGGTCAAGGAACGGTGTTAACGCGAGTGCAGTAATTACCGCTCGTTCGCGGTGGCCGCGTGAGACTCCGATTTTTACATAGTAACATCCATTGATGAAAGCAATCCATCTTTCCATTAACAGTTTTTTCATCACTGATTCAAGAAACTTTATCAGAATGGAAACGAAATCATCATGTTCAAAATTAATAGAGCACAAGTTCAAATATTTTTGGACTTACGAAAACATTCAAGGTATTTACACAAAAACCTCCAAAAGTCATGAAATTTGAAAAAATCTTCTTTGCGTTCCTCCAAATTCACGAAAACTCCCAAAAATGTTCAATAACTCTAATAAATTGTGAAAATTTTATCAAAATATTCGATTAATTTCAAAATCTCCTGCTAATTCTTCATGATTTAACAAGTTGTTCAAAAAGTCGAACTATCTCTCCCTCGAAATCATTCTAAACATCTGGAACCTGACTCAATTCCATGCCAAAAAACCAAATAAATTAATGAATAAATAAAAAATATATCACCCCCCCCCCCTTGTCCCAAAAAAATACAAATTTATGCATTTTCAGGATCCGTCATTTTCGTCTCTCGCCGTTCTCACGACTCTCGCGGCGCTGCTTTTTTTCTTTTCGCATTCTCATTTTCCAATCGAGGCTTCGCGGCCGGTATTTTCGTGTCATCATCTGAGTTTGGCTTGAGCCGAAGTTTCAGAGTCAGATACGGTGCTCGTTAAACGCCTCGGGTTAATGGAATTCCGACAATTCGGAATTCCTCCACGCGCGCTTGGAAACTTGCGGTTTTTTCGAATGATGGTCTTGGTACAGTGTGGGGGTATTAGAAGAGAGGAAAAAAAAATTGGATCGCTATTACAACAGAGCATCGAGATCGGCCCGATAAGGAGACTTGGGAATGTTTCCCATGTGCTATCCAAATTACGATCGCGCGGCTGGAAATTATACATTTTTCGATATCGAGCTTTCCCAGAGGAAACTGAATGCTGTATGGTGTATTTTTATTGTTTTCGGAGAGGACGAGGAGCTGGGAAATAAATGATTAGAAAATGATTAAATTTGAAGACGAGACAGGATACAGGGCCCATGTTTAAAAATCGTCTAATGGAAGCCGGTTCGTGAAAAATATTGTTTGAGAAACAGTGTTCATCAAACGATGAGGATAATTGGAGAATCTATGAATATTGAGGTGGAGGAGGGAAAAACTACGAACCTATTCCCATATTGTTGTGAGAATGTGATATTTAAAAATGTGTATTTTTGGAAAATGGAAAGAAATATTCAAAATGTGTGTACAAAAGTATAAAAACATAAAGTATACAAATATTGTATGCTTATCTATATTTTTTTATAAAAAGGACGGTAATTAAAATCGGAAAATTAGATTACGCAATGACGTAATTCGCGGCGATCGATTACTGTTGTGAATGACAGGAGTTGGCGGCTTCGAGGGGATTTTGTAGGGCTTCATCAGCCGTATTTCAGCCTCCAAAGGAAAAATTTCACGCGCCTCAAGAAATCGCAAAAAATCGCCTGAATCACAACAAACATGTTAATACCTCTAATCAATTTACGTCCCTAATTTCACTCTGAACGACGCTACTAAAATTGAACTCAGCTGGAAAAATATCACGTGAAACACGAAGAAATAATTCGTAAATGCCAAAATAAAAAAAAAATAAAATAAAAACCGAAATGTTCAGGCCATACAGAAATTGAGACAGACTGTGAAATTGACAAAAAAGTGTTTTGTTCCGAAAATCGTCTCCGGTTTTGTACCTCTACATTGTGAAAAACTGATGATAAAATCAGGATTTTGGATATGTTTGCGATTGTCATTGATGTTTCAGTTGAAACTCTACATTCTGAATTACAGTTCGTGTAATTTCGATCGAAAACTATATTACACTATTTCAGTGATCGAAAATATTGATCGAATTGTTAATAATGAAGAAATTTCAAGGCTATGTAGAATTTTGCGAAATTCCTGGATTATCGCGAAAAATTTCGAGTATAGAAGATTCTGAAAACTGGAAATTCCAATGTACCATATTCATATTTCGAAAATGGAATCAGAATCTAGAAAATGAAAGTCGAATAACCAACCATAGGTACGGAACCAAAGGACAGAATGAAAATTTACAATGTTCTGAGCTACGGAACATAATTTTTGAAACAGTCAAGTTTGAGAATTGGAAAATTCCGACATTAAATAAAGGACAAAAAACAGAAAATATTCACGTCAACCCAAGTATCGCAAAACCATTCCAGTTCCCCAACTCTCCAAAATCTGAATTTTCATTCGTCTCGTGAAAATTTCGGATCCAAATTGTTAATAGTTTCCCCCGAAAATGCAACACGAGGCAAAGTAGGTTTGCAACCCCCAAAACTTAGTCCAACGCTAAGGGTCAATTTCGCATTCGTCGGTATCGCAGAGATATTAGCGACCGCAGTTCGCTATTTTTCCAGCCGGGAAATTCTCGCATTGATTTTTCCTACTTTTCTGTTTGTTCCCAATTTACGTGATCCCGGAAATCGATACTTTATTACGCACGAGGAAACTTCAGAAATTGACCTTCGTTATGTGTAACCGGCTTCGGAAAACATAGGGGTTGTTTTCTCTCCCCAGAATATTTGATTTGTTGACATTTGCAGAAAAGTTTGCGTAAATGTTAAAGGACAAGATATAGAAAAGTTTGAAATCCAAAATTTAAGTATTTTGGAAATAAATTTCCGTTTGAGTTGTGCAATTAGAATTCACTTGACTTCAAAATTTGGATACTTCAAGATTTTCTAGCTCTCACGCTTTAAATTGGATTGTTTGAGCTATATTTATGTCATTGTTCATTTTTTGATCTTTAGAAATCGATTCAAAAGTTAATCATGAATAATTTTTCTATGTTTCAGGTAAAAATGCAGGCAGCATTTTTTTTTCAAGAGCTTGAAGCAAAGATTTCGAAGGAGATGAATAAAAAAAAGTAAGGTACTGTAATTATTTACAAAATTAATTCCAGCTGGAATATGTACGAGTGAAAAAAAAAGGTTACTTCGAAATTTTATCATACCAAACAACCAAAGTCGTGAGAAATATCGGAAAATTCTTTGAAATTATCATACACTTGCCTTCAGAAAATTGACCAACAATTTTATCAAATAACGAAAGTGTCCGAACATTTTAAAGAAGTTCAGTGAAATCACAGAATACGAAAAATTGAAAAAAGAACAACGAAAATAACTGACTCTAAAAATGAACGAAAACCAAATAAATTTTACTTTCACCTTGAATTTCGGATAATTTTGCAATGTGTTATAAATAAAACACTGAGAACAAAAAAATCGCTGAATATGTACGTTTTGGAATTTCGTCGGATGAATAAAATCACTGTTCCGGCCACTATAAACGTCAGTGCGATAATTAATGACGAGTGGTACCGTAATTATCAAGGTCTTCAATCTCAAAAGTATTCGCGAATTTAATTTTTTGCTTCACGCGTTTGTTTCTTTTTTTTTTCATTATTTGAGTAATTTTCGAAATATTACATCACATGCTACATAACTTGATGATCTTCAGATGTTGAGACTTTTCGTTTCTGAGATACATTTCGATTTTTTTCATCAAAAAAACTTCGAAAAGCAATAAAAAATGAATACAATACGATTGAATAAAAAATATCACATTTTTTTACAAGTTGAATATCGAAAAACGTAATCAGGCAATATGAATTTTGCATACTTCTATTCTATTTTAATCTCTTGCTGATTCACACGTGTCATTTTGCAATATTTATGCCCGAGAATAATATTGCCCATTTACGAAATAATAAAAATAATAAGTCCAAACTCATTTAAATGGATTATAGCTATACTGTAGTTTCATAAATAAGAACATTTTCGTCAATTTTTTTGCATAACGTAAACAGGAATTTCTGCGATTCCGATAAAATCAATAAAACGTCGAAAAACTACGCCTGCGTAATCAGTAAATTACTTGACAGTAAATAAAAAATCAACCGTTATCCGCACGAGCAATCAACTCTCGAGTCCCTTATCATTTTGCTTTCAACTTGCGCCGCGAATTCGCGAAGATAAAACGCAATAGTACGTGTTAAACGTTGGAGAAGTAAAAAAAATCGTCAACTTAATTTTCAGGCCATTTCTTATATTTTCGATGTTTTTATGATGATTTCGCAATGTTTATTAGAGGAATCTCACTAGGAAATATTCAAATGCAAGAAAGAAATCGAAATTTTCGCATCTTCGAAACTTTGAGTTCTTGCACTCTCGCATACATATTCAAGTAGAAAATTTCAGAAGTATGTACCTAATTTCTCATTCAGAGTCTCTGCTTTTCCAATTTCACATCTTTCTTACTTTTCACTGAAACAGTCATACATGAATACTTGAATAAATTTAAAACGGCGTCAATTCAGTAACAAGTAGCAAAGACTTGCGCACTGAACATGAAAGAAAAGCAGGACGTGACATAAAACAGGACGAACATTAAGGGTTGAACCTCCACAAGAGTTGCAACGCTCAGTGAACGCGAATTCGAAATTCTCCTACATTTCATCAATTCTTCTGATATTTTCTCCAGGTAAATTTTTGAATCAAACACCACACAAATTGCACAGTAATATACCTAGATTTTTCGAATTTTCGCAGTTCGAAAAAAGCTTTTGAAGCTTCAGATTCAGACGTAAGATTTTTGGAGCTTTTGCCGCAATCACCTATTTGCAATTTTGTAGAATTAAATATAGTATGAATCCATTTTTTGTCCAAGTTTTGCAGTTATGTCAAAAAATGTGTCATAATTTATCCATGGATATCACGATTTAATGGATTGATACATGTTGATTATTTCGTGAATATTTCAAGCTTTAGGGTATACGTATTTTTCATTCACAGATTTTTCAAAACATTTGTTATACAAATATAAATTGTTGTAGAATACTGTTGTTAAGAATTAGGATTTCTTAATGAATAAATTAGTTGTGAAAATAGTTTTCATTCGAGTTTCCGTGTTTTCAAACGTTCTATTGATTCGCTCAACCCAGATAGTTTGAACGTGGATTGACAAAACAATAATAATAAGTTCTGCGAACGAATAGAAAATGTTGTAAGTATTAGTGTTAAGAAAAAAAAAGTGTAACATTAAATTTAATTTATGTTACTCTCACGTACGAGTGTATATACTTTCGTATATATTTTCCTAATGATAAACTACAGTGAACTTATTTACACCTATTAATTTTTTACTCTGAAAATTCGTAATCTCAAATTCCATAAAATTACATTAGATTTGAAAAATTTTCAAACTCGTCAATTTAAAGAATACGAAAATAATTCCCAAACTCCCAAATTTGAATTGAAAAATCGAGAACGAAAACTTTGTAAATCGCTAATGTTCCCCTCTGTTTTTCACGGTTTTCTAAAATTCGTCGAGTTACGAAATTCCTGAGACGCGATTTCGGATTAATTTTTCTGTCGCGTGCGTTTTTAATTCCGTGTACATGCAGACGCGAACAAACCGAGCCAAGTACACAAAGTGCATTAAATGGGTTAGTGTCCAGGAAGCAAAGATGCGCAAACGATAGCACAAAGTTGCATGCCCTCGTCAAAAACGTGTACGTAAAGGCCGACTTCATGCGCGGAAAAAACACCGAGCTTAACGATTATAGCGCGATCACCATTTTAGCCCCAACAATATAATCACCGAGAATAAGCAACAGACGACATAATTGCAGGATTTCCATTTTTCGGTATCCATATTTTCTAATTTTTCACTCAATGAAGTTTTAAAAAATTGTAAATAATAATTTTCGTAAAAGATCTACCTCTCCCCAGAAATAATGCAGTCATGGAGGAAAATTTAATCGTAAATTACAAAATCACGAAAGAAAACAGTGATACAATGGATGAGTTTGGTAGTGTCACCAGGTGACTGTAATATTTTTAGAGCCCGATATAAGTCACCTATTTCCATAAATAAACTCAGCCAATCCCCTCATTATTCAAACGTCTTACAAAAATTGATTGATTTTCTTCTTTCTAACAACTTTATATAATTTTTCTTATCTTTCTTTCAACAGTAAATTACTGAAATCATGGAATAGCATTTTCTATGAATAATTCGTGGTTTTCAAAAATTATAGTATAAGTATTATTGAATATTTTCACAAATCTTACTTACGTTTACGGAACATTTAAAATGCATTTTTCGAAATACATAAAAACCTTCAAGATTATTTAGATCTTTTGCTATTTTGAATTTTAGGTACATATTTTCAGACAGTAATTTTCGGAAATGTGTTCTCAGGAAAACCGCAAGTTTTCACGAATTCAAAATATTTTTCACAAACAAGTTTCGATACTTTTAATATTTGTATTTTCCGAGATATTTTCGATGATTTCCGGAAATGATATTGAATTTCTTTAAATTGGTTTTTTCAATTGGACATAAAATTTGTTTTATTAAAAAATTTTCGGTCAATAAAGAAACCTCAAACATAAATATTAATTGTCGAAAAAAAACGACGTTTTTTAAGAAGAACGTAAATTTGTCGTGCGTGGTACCGCTGGCGCATGGAAGATCGATTCATTAAGTTCTTTCGTTTCCTGGGCGGATCAATGGCGCCCTTACGCCGAGCATTTCGTGGCAAACGAACATTCTCAATAGCGTTATGATGCGCCCAGCAAACGACTTGTCCACAAATTCACGTTTCCCAGGATCGAGAACGCGATGTGAAACACACTTTGGCGTTTTGAACGGGTGCCAAATATTTTGTCGCTCCATAATTTTCGTAATTAGATCTCGAAATGAATGGAAAAACAAATTTTCAATCATATTTTACAATAAATATTCGATTTCGAATACGGAGATTGACTGTAATTCTCAATATTTATAATATTCCAAAAAAGTTTCTATAAACAAAGAATCACAGTCAGAGCAACATTGAAAATAATATTTCACAATTTCAGACTTCTGAATGCAAGTGAGGAATTCATGATTTCTATGATAATTAATTTTCACTGAAAAATTCTTTATTTCAGAAAGTGAAAATTTGAAACTCTAAACTTTGATATTTGAACTGAAATTTTTCAGTTTGGAATTTTATAATTGGAAATGAGAGGATTTAAGTTCCATATTCTGAATTGGTAATTCCATGATGTGAAAATTTTGACTCAAAAACTTACGTTTGAATTTTCCAACCTGTAATCACGAATTCAGTAACTCAAAATATATTCCGAACATCCAACATAAAATCCCAAAATTTGGAATTTTCAAGTTGGAGCCAGAATTAATCATTTCATTCATATTACATTTTAGAGCCAATGTTATAACAGTAAATCAACCAACTTGATTCTAACGAACAAATTTATTTCCTGAATTCATGAATATTCTTTCGTTTCGTAAACTAAAAATTTTGCATAGCAAATTGCAAAATTGCAATGATACGGAATATGGAAATACGAAAATTGTTGCTCGTTTAGGAAAAACTTTTTTCGGACTTAATGATGAAAATTACATTCGAAATTGAATTGAGCAATTTTGTTTCTCGAGGGAAATTAACATGGAGTTGAGATTGGCACGCAAACGTTATTCATTCTGGCTGTGAAATTCGCATCTGAGACCTGAGTGAATTACTGACTTTGAGTCATTTTTGTGACTGCTAAAATGATGCGAAATCGGTCAAGTTCGTGTTGAACATCGTTCCCACGTTTCTAATATTACGCAAAAAGAAGTATTATTTGTGTGCACTATAATTACTTTCAAAATTTACTCATTTCTTCCTGTAGTTAAATAAAAAACTTATACATCCGCCACTTTTCACGCTTCGACCGTAAAATGATCATTTGAACGATGAAGAAGTCGAAAAATGAGATTCGATCAGAATCTAATTTCATTAAAAAATCATCCGAGTCCCATCATAGCGCCAACCCTCAGTAAAAATCCCGTCCACCATATAACTCCCGTAGAAAATATCCAAATACGTAGTTTGGTTACCAAAAATTTAGTGAATCGGTAAATAAAAGTGAAACGTAGGCAATATTCGCACAAAATCATTACGCAAAATGCAAAGTAGAGCAAAGTAGACGAGGAACGCTCGCAAATAGCTCGGCATATTAGCGAGTGATAAACGGCCCCTCGTTCCTGTGTGCAACAGGTTAATGGGGAAGCGACGAGATTTCGTCGATAGTCAATAAGGAAACGCTAATCCGCGGCATCTGAAAAGATGGACGCTCAAGGAACGTCCCAAGCGACTAATCCCAAGCCAAACATGGTAAGCTACGCTTTCCAAACGCGCCGACCACGGCTGTTATCACTAATCGTACGATCGTATAAAAAGCTATTTTTCGGTATCGGCGCACGTGAAAAATGTCCGCATTTGACTTGAGAAAAGTTGCGTTAATCCTGCACCCACGAACCATTATCCAAAATAATTCTATATCTTCTGTGGTAGCCAATTAAATGCAATAAAACTCGATGTTGGGGGTCCAAAAATTTATAAGAAGAAATTGGAAACCATCCTATCACTTTGAAAATTATTTTGACAATAGCCCTGCACCAATAAACGATAATCCAACATAACGTCCGCTCTATTGCTTCAAACAAAAATTTTCTAGATCATTTTTCGACTACAGAAACGTGCTAGAAATACTCGAAACAACTGTGAATCGACCAAAACCGATACTCAAAAAACCACCACTAAACCGATACTCTGGTCGAAGCCCCAAAACAGCAGTGTTCGTCGATACTGAATTTCTGAACAATTTTAGTGCAAAAACATACTAACAATGAATTAATTTTCCAACTAATCGATTCTAGAACAAAACGTGCATCGTCAAAAGTCGTGCCTGCCACCGTAAAATCGATATTATGTATATAATCGACGTTTCGTGATATCTTCTTTGTCCCAAAAAGACAAAAACTCCTCATCTCTTTCTTCACGTGTTACTCAATAAACTTACTCCCCCGAGTTTCTTTTTGCAAGCTTTCATATTCGACAATGTGCGAACATTGCAAAAATGTGATTTGTTTGGGTAATTAAACACCTGATTAACCTCTGAAAATCACGTTTGTTTCAATTTTGTTTAGAGTCGACAATGTGCAAACATTGAAAAAACGTAATTTGTTTGGGGAATTAAACACCTGATTAACCTCGGAAAATCACGTTTGTTTCAATTTTGTTTAGAGTCACGCGACATTTGTATATACACATTGGAACAAAGATACGTGGTTTGACGTTGCATGATTTTCGTGTCGTTAATTGGGCAATTTTTTTGCTGTGCTTGAAGTTTAAGCGAGAACTAGCACGTTTATATGACGCTTCTTCGCCCGGTTTTTGAATGTTCATGTTTTACGATCAAAGTTTTTTCATTGGTGAGAAATTCAAGGAATTTTGTACTTTGTATCATATTTTTCGTTTGTTTTACGTTCGTTTTTACTCAAAGAATACTTTACTGGAAGAATACTTTTACTGGAAGAATATAATTCTGATAAATTCATTTTAAAACGCTCAAATAAAGATTTCCTGTGATTTGTTCAAAAAACAACAAAAAAATTCTACACGATAGAAAAATTATTGACAATTAATAATAATGCGTAATTATATCTGGGAACAAATTGCATTGAATCAAAGAACATAATAACGAGCAACACTAATTGAGATAAAGAAACCAATTTCTGCGAAATTATAATATCGTAACAAGCGCGAAATAGCACTTGTTGTGACATCATTATTTCGGGGCAAAACCATGATTACACGAGTGAATTATTCGAAGTATCACATTACGTTATCAAAATCGTAAAACTTTACGATGCATATCACGCTTGTTACGTGCCGGTTTTTGCGGGGCGAAAAAACTCCCTGTTGATTTAATACAATCGTTATTCTGTTCACTCGTGAATTTCATGCGTCGCTAAATAGATTGTTGATTTATCGAGTTTTTCATTTTTGCGTTTTTAACATTTTCACATTCAAGATTTATCGATTCTTCACTTTTTTAATCTTCAAACGAGAAATAATCTTGGGATCAACTTTTGTTTTTACGAAAATAGTTCGTATTTATGAATGGAGGGACAAAATAACTTAAATTTTTAAATTATATTCGAAAATTTTTTTTATTGTTCAAAGTTATGCTAAAATAATGATGTTTATGGATTTTATGAACTAATTACTTTTCATATTAATTCAAATACTTGCTACACAATTTTTTAAAAGTTAGATGCATTATATCGTCATAATTGTGACATTATCTAAATCTATCCTGTATGATATTATTCAGAAATTGAAAATTGACATTCGAAAAGTGCCAAGTGCGATTTCGAAAAGGTCTATTTTCCTACCTAATCACAGCAAGTAATGAACCTTATCAAAATCAGTACACAGCGCCTTTTGAATTTTCATCGGTATTTTTTCCATTTCCAGTGCAGATATATATTTATTTTTTGGTTGAAAAAATTTTTTTTACTAATACATCGAAACGCCCGATCTGAAACGTGTTGCAGGGCCCTCCACCGCCGAGACACCCATCGGTACCGAACGGTTCGCAGCAAGCTTATCACCCGGATGGCCCTTTGACCCCGAGGGCTCCTCCTTTCAGGCCCATTTCCCCAAGGCCCGCATTCCCCCCACGGGCCCCTCTGCCCCCCAGGCCCCGATTTCCACCCCCGGGACTCGGCCCCAGGGACCCTACCGGCCAATTCCGGCCCCAATTTTTCGGTCCTCGACCAACAGGGCCCGACCAGGCTCAAAATTCCCCCATTTTCCGTGGGCCCCATAACCCAGGTGACCCTAGAATTTTCTCGAGAAATGATTCCCTAGGGAATGTACCGCGAGCCTTTCCCGAAAACGCGAACATGGAAGGGAAAAATGAAAATTCGACGGGAAAAGAGGTGAAATCGCAAGAAAAAAGTGTGAAAAGTTTGAAGGAAAGTACAGAAAATTTTAAAGAGAAAGAGGGAAAAGGATTGATGGGAGTGGAAATTCAGGGAAGTTCGAAAGGGAAAGAGAAAAGAAGTTTGGTGGAAAGTCAGGAAAATTTGAGAGAGAAAAAAGCAAAAGGTTTGATGGGAGGTCAGGAAAACTCGGAAGGAAAAAAAGAGGAGGAACAAGGGAGAGGGGATATTTTTAGGGAGATTGTAGAAAATTCGGTGGAAAAAGAGAGAGGGCACTCAAATTCCGGGATTTTGAGGGAATTTGAGGGACAAAAGAAAGAGGAATTTTTTGAGAGTGTAAAGGGGTTCGATAATGGGGAGAAAAGGTCTCTGACTTCGAGGGAAACGAGTCCTAAAATTGAAGGTGCTAAGGGTGGAGGGGTAGAGAAAAGGAAGGCCCATTTTGCAGAGGAAAAGTCAGAGAAGTCAGAAAAATTGAAGGAAAAGTCGGAAAAACCGGAAGGAATGTCAGAAAAGCCAGAGAGAAAAAATTTGCTGAAGTTGCATCTTTCTGCAGAGAAACCAGGTTTTTTCGTTATTTTTTGAAATATCGTTTCTGCAAATAGAAAACCTTTGCTTCGAGTTGAAATTTCGATATTTGTATAAGAATTTCATGGTGGTTTGTACTGATTTTTCAGATGCTGAAAACGATAGTGGAGTGGACGAATCGACGCAAAGTCGCGAGGTTGGGGACAATTTTTTCACTCATTTTCAAAAACTTCTCAGACAAAAATTTTTCTTTCAATTTTTCAAACCCAAAAATATCTGACAGAATTTCGAAAAATTCAGATAATCATTGCAAATTTATTGTTTCGAAAGAAGAAAGTTGAACATCGAATAAATTCAGCGTGAAAAAGAGAAAAAAAAAGATCTTCTTTTTAAAAGGCACCTACGACTAATGGACTTGGAGTGACGCCTACAAAAAAATCAAACCCGAAATCTCGCGAGGAAGAGAAACGATCGACGGCGGCGTCGCCCGTCAAATCGCCCAGCAAATCTTCCAAATCTTTGCCCAGAACCCCTGACACAACGTCGTCGAATAGTTTAGCAGAAAAGAAAAGTAAGTCGTATATCGACATACCGAGCTCGAAGCTTGCGCGTCTGCAAAGTTTCGGACATCGAAACGTCATTTTCGTGAGAAAACAAAGTGTATAAAACGAAAAACAACTTTCTCGCAAACGACAATTGATACTACAAGTACTTGTGAAATACTTAAAGTATTGACAGTATAAGTGTCTGATATTTCAAGCGTTTCAAATACGTACTTGAAGTATGAGTACGAGTCAGTATTTCATGATGCTATACAGCTGTGGTTTGAGATACATTGAGTGTAATAACATTTCAGAAGTATTCAACTCTATAAATACTGGAAGAATTTGGAGTATTCATTAACTTCGGCAATATCGTCAACCTGTGCTTGCATACACATAAATTAATGTCTATTTCCTAAATAATTCTAGTAATTTTCTGATCGTTCAAGTACCACGAGTGCTTGTGTGATACTGCAAGTACCACGAGTATTGGATACTTGCTGATAAAAAATTAGTGAATCCGTAATGTTTTTTTAGAAGTGCCCATGAACAAAGTTCAAGTCGGAGCCGGTCCCTCGCCCAATTTAAAAACCGTCACTTCGAAAATTGGCTCATTTGCGAACACAACGTACAAACCCGGTGGAGGAAATGTCAAAATTGAAAACAGAAAATTGGATTTCAGCAAAGCGCAATCCAAAATCGCGACTAAAAATGATAAGTACGCTCCCAGTGGCGGCGACAAAAAAGTACGTGCTAATAATTCACGCATTGTAGAATGATTTAGAAAATTCTTAGTTCGTTTAATTTCAGGCATTTTTAACTCTGAACCTTATAAGATTTCGCAAGTTTCTTATGAGGTTCGTCATTTTTTATGAGGCACCTGCTACAAACCTTTCAAGTTTCCTGGGAGGCTGACCTTATTAATTTATTGAAAAACTTATAAAATACGATCTTATAAAGTTTCTCAGAACGACTAGGTTTTTCCTGAACAGCTTAATGTTTCCTTAAACCTTATAAGATCACCTGATAAGTTTTTTGATAACAACTCATAAGGTCACCTTTCCATTTTTCAGGAAACTTATAAGGTTTGTATGAGTACTTTATGAGAAATGAAGAACCTTAGGAATGCGTGGAATCTTCTAAGAATTTCAGAAATTTTACAAGGTTTAGAGTTGAGAGGGTTTTTTACCGAGTAACGTTAATCTTCGTAAAATTCCATGAAATCTTCATGAAAATATCGGAAATCATTATCAAACTTCTAAATTCCTTACAAAATTTAATAATCTTTGACCTAATCCAATCTTTACGATAATTTTAAATTTTTACAATGTTTCTACAAGTTTGTATGAAAAACTTTATAAGATTCTTCGTAAAGTACCTTACAACATTCTGTTTTTTAATATCCAAAAATCTTAATAAAATTCCCAATTTTCGTGAAGATTTTATAAGGTTACCTCATACAAAATATTCATTTCACAAGGAATTTGGAAATGCTATATTTTCACCTCTTTTGATAAGGATTCTACACAATTTTAGAAAAATCAATACTAATAGAGTCATTTTCTTTAAATATCTTAAGAGTGTATAATTAATTATAAACTTTATATTCATTCAATTAATTAATGAGTTTACTTAAGTTAATTTCCTGATAAATTTTTACGAAATCAGATAACCCAGCAAAAACTGCAATGGAACGCGAAATCCAAAATAGGCTCTTTGGAAAACACCACGTACAGACCCGGTGGCGGTGACAAAAAAATTGAGTCCGTAAAATTGGATTTCAAGGACAAAGCAAAACCCAAAGTTGGCTCGAAAGACAACGTGAAACACGTTCCCGGGGGAGGAAACGTAAAGGTAAGAAATCACGCTTCCCCTCCCCCGAAAAAAATTAATAATAATTCATAACATAAATGTCGAATTTTTCGTAATATCGCTTTTTTCATCGTCCGCCTTATTTTTTTTTTTTTTTTTTTTTTTCAAAAAACAGCATGCTTCCGATAGATACTTTTATGAATGTTCAATTTAGCGACAGAGAAATATTTAGAAATTTTATCGTCATTATATTAGATGTCGTTTTTTTCAACTGACATTTTTCATTCATTATGTGTTTTTTACCGCGTTTTTTACTCATACCCCGATTCTGTGCGAATAAAGACGGCAGACTGCTCAAAATCGGGGGATAAATGAATGTGTAATTTTTTTAGTTTCATTTAATTCGTCATTTTTAATACGAAATTATGACTTCGTTGCATGTGCGATTTATCATTATTAACCCCCCATTTTAATTTCTCGATGTTTAGTCACCAGCGACACCACCGAAAACGCCTCAGGACCCGACCAATGGCGTGAGTAATTTGATTGAAAATTGTTTTTCCATTTTCGAAATGTTTGTCAAACAAAAATTGGTTGTGAAACATTTGGAATTTAAATAAAGTCTCGAAATTATTGTCGATAATTATGTTGAAATTAGGTTAGGAATTTCAAAATCAAATTTTTATTCCGTACAAATTTCAGAAATCAAAATTTCAAATTACGAATTGGAAAATACTGTATTCGAATTCTTCATCTGTGGATTGCCGAAGTCGAATTTCACGTATAATAACTCGAATTCGGAGATTAAAAATTATTTTCGAATCTCCGAATTCGAGTTTCATGTATGTTCATTTGGTCCACAAATGAAATGTTTAGTTAAAAATATCACATTTCACTAATGAAACTATGCAATGTTCTCAAAATTGTCGAAACATAAATTTTCGAGACTGTCAAACCAAGGCACTGGGTATTAAGTAAGTAAAAAATTTTAGAGGCTGAAGGGCATGAAATCGCATGCTTTGAAAATTTTAGAAACTTTTTATTAGAAGCGAATAGTTATTTACATCCATGTTTTTCATCTTGTCAACTAATTGTTCATTTTTCAATGTCGAAATGTTTTTAAAAAGCACACTCCCCCCAATTTTTGATCTCAGGTCAAAATAATGTTCATGTGTATAAACAAAAACCCCGTCTTTCTGAAAAATACTTTAAATTCTTCTCGAAATTTTTTTCGAAAAAAACTCAAGTTCGTTTGTTGGAGAATTGAGTACTAATTGATACTGAATCACTTCTTTAAGTAATCACCAGAAGTCTAAAAATTTGGATACAAATTTTGATCGATTGTTCTACAGATCGACACGCAAAAACTGGAAATAAAGGCCGAGAGCAAAATTGGTTCTATGGATAACATGAAACACAAGCCTGGTGGGGGTGACAAAAAAATTTTCGACGACAAAAACTATCTTAAACAAGCCGAAAATGTCAGCGGTAGCGGCACTCAGGTATGACAAGAATGTTTTTAATTATTGCTAACGATTTCAACAAACATGGAATTTTAATCCATACCAAAAACTCAAGAAACTGTTTCTGATTTTATACTAGTTTTGAAACTCGAAATAAATAAAAAAATTACAAAAATTGAGGACAAAATGAAAAAAAAATGCAATCGATGCGAATTCAGGTCTTTCGTGCATCTCAAATGGCTTTTGCATGTCAAGCACCATTTAGTTCAACAACAATCGGGAGTAAACGACCCCGCCATTTTTACTGTCATTCATATATAAACACTCGTTATTTATGACTTTAGGTAATAATATTTCTCTCAGATTTCTTCGTTTTCTTTCGAAGAATAACTGATCATATTTCTCGAGGGCACAATGGTGTTTTTCAACGCTAGAATAAATCTTTGTCAAATTACCTACCTCCGCGAGTAATAAAAAAAAAGAAAAACTCCCGATTGTTGCAAAACGAAATTTGGGACACGTATTAGTGATGAACGTATAATTATTCTTTTTCATCCAGCTTTCGCTGATAATTGGTCCACTTCCAACTGGCATTTTTCGAAAATTTGTTGAACATTTTGTTTTTTGAATTCATCGATTTTTTTTAATGTGTCCTCTTCAAATTTTCTTACCTTCACAAATTTTTGATGATTCAGATGTTTTTATTTGATGGACTAATCGAAATTTATTAAATTATTTTCTTCTGTTTTTCATGAAACACTTTCTGATTGCTTTTTCTGGAGAATTGAGTTCATCAAAATTTATGTCAGATTATTTATGGATTTTTTTATGTGAAAATGTAACGAATTTCAACAATTTTTCGAAAAATTGTTGTGAATGTGGACGAATCACACCTCACGCTGTGAAAAATAAATTACCAGTTATAGAGTAGCAGTAATTTGAATTGGCTCTACCATTCGAAAAAAAAAAAAAAAAACACTAAAAAAATTTTTCCCGGTTCAAAATTCTTTGAAACATTAAATGCATAATTCTAGTTTATACACAATAATGAAATTTTCAAATGAGACAATTTTCAACAGTGTTGAAAAATATTGCGTAATCCGTAATTTCTATTAAGAAATCCGTTGATGCATACATTAGAAAAAAATGAAAACTTTTTTCGTCTCGTTCAGTCTCAAACTTTCAAGGAAAAATAAGTGAAATATTTCCTTACTAACTGTTTCCTTGTTCTGTGAAAAGTTCTGTGAAATCCTTATAAAAATTTGTTCAATTTTTTTTTAATTTCCAAATTCTTCAAAAAATACTATTTTTTATCAAGTGAACTCATACAGATTTCATATTCTTTATACGGTGAATTAATGAAATCCTCGCTATAATTCATAATCTTAATAAGGTTTTCCAAAATTCTTATGAGGAAATTATAATTACAAAATACCTAATTATAAAGTTCTTATAAATATTTTGAAAAATCTTACGAAGATCCTACGTTTCCATAAAAATTCGGTCTTTTTACACATAATTCCATGATATTCGTCTGATAGGGAATTTTTTATGGAAAGACCGAATTGTACGTCACCCTATAAAAAAATTATGAAAATTTAAGAAGGTCACCCCGTATAAAATAGAGGTTTCATGAGAAATTTGGAAATTTTATGAGGATTTTCGAGATTTTTAAAAAATTTTCGTAGTTTTTCGAGGGTCAAAGTTATGAGGGTGAAAAAAACTCGTGAAACATTACAGCCTCTGAAATTTTAAAATAAAAAATATTTTCGGGTAACAAAAATTATAAAAAAATTAGAAAGGGCTCGATAGAATGTCATTGTTATAATTCACAGAGCCCCATGCCAACTGGACACAAGAATGGTCTGCCCACGTCGGACGAGAACCTCAACCAGCCACGCTAAACTCCGCAATTCCCATCATTTTGTTAAATAATCACATAAAAAAACCTCCATTAAAGAACATTACCGCGTACAAAAACAACCAGAACATTTCACAAACAAAAAAATCTTGACATTCTATAAACAAAAAAAGTTTATGACTTTTAGAAATACAAAAACAAAATCTGGTTGTTTTTCATGAACACCACTTTTGTCGACCCTTTTGGAAACAAACTCAAATTTCAAAAATTTCACGAAAATTATAATTTGAAGAACCAAAATTCTTCAATTCTCCATATAGTGGAATTTACTGTAATTTTATCAAAACTTGATACACTGAAATTACTTTACAGTTTTTAATAGCGTTTGCAAAAAAAAAATTCAGGTGTATCGTCCAATTTTTATAACTCTTGAAGTCTGATATGAAAATCTAGAAATTTGCAATCATTCAATTTTTATCATTTTTGTATTAAAAAAAATGGCCGATCGAAAAAATGATGTAAATAGCGAATCGAACTAATTGGCCAATCGGATAATTTTTCCGTGTAGATAATTATCGAAAAACGACTTTTCAGCAACAATTTTCAACTTTGTTAGCTTCATATTCACGTTAAAATATAAATTTTGCATCTTTTTTAGAATCACTTTTTTTGATAGTTCCATATCAAAGTATCATCTCAGTTTTTAAATTAAGAGATAATGTTTTGGGAATGTCCGTTGTTTGGAATTCACGCTATTTCGTGAAGTTAAAAATTCGTAAAAAAATGCGTACATCATACAAGTATTTCCCACCCGAATTTCGGCCGCCATCTTTAAAACCGTTATAAACCCTGTTACGAAAAATTGCAAAATCAAAAATGCTCACACAAAAACGAAGCAAAAGATACTGGCTCGTGTCCTCGATTTTCGGGGAAATCTCGCAGAAAAAACATGCTGACAAACCTGTAGACAAACAAATGTTCTGTGAAAAGGTGTTCAATATTCGATGGAAATTTATTGTCCGCCGATAATTTTTCAAACGCGAGGTTAATGAATAGCACAATTTACAATAAAATTCAAAAACAGTACCTTTTGATGGCAAGGTGATTGCCGTCGATGTTTCACGACGCGTTGATCCAATAATCCAAAAATCGTCGTCTCGTTCTCCCAGCATTTTCGTTCAGCCTCCACACTTCCAAAAAAATCGCGAAAAACACCACTGAACTACTCAAAAACACTAGTATTCGTGAAATTACTACTTTAATCACAGCGGCACTGCTTTTTTTTTTTGTGTAAAACGTGAATCTTGAAAAATTGGCGGATCGTGAGAATTTACTACGAAAAACCGTTACGACCGTTATGGTGCCCGTGGGGGGGGGGGGGGGTTGATTTTAAAATGGCGGCGATTTCTGATCACAAAGGAACTACGCAAGTCGTGTCAGTGCACGAGAATCAATTTTCTTGATGAAACAAAAATCATTTTACTGATCAATAAAATTGGCTGAAAAATTACTGAACTTAAATAACGGAACATTTTTTGGAACTTTAAGCTGAATTGTTTCGTTTTCTCGGAATTTTTGTTCATGTTTGACTCGCGCACCCAAGCTCATCGCAACCCCAAGCTGCCCCAAGCACATCGCGAAAAACACGATTCGACTACGTATAAACACTACACTCCGGTTGAATCACGACTTTTATCACCGCGGCACATAGATTTTGTTTGGCCAAATGCAGCAAATTTACAAATCGGGGGACAATTGCAAGAAAATTTTCATTCCGAATGAAAAAAATCTTTATATACTTATCAAAAAAATTCGCTGACAATAATGTACTAAACTTCGGTTACGAACGTTTTTTCCCATTTCATCCTTTCTCGGGAATTTCGCTCATCTTTCACTCGCCCGCGGGGAGTGAAAGAGCGGCGAACACATTGCGAAAAATACGAATTCATTACGTAAAACACTAGACTCTGGTTGGATTACGACTTTCATCACCGCGGCGCCGTTTTTATTCAACCGAAATCGACAAATTTACGAATCGCGAGAGTTTACTTCAACGAACTCCACTTCGCGCGCGGGATAAATATTGTGACGCACTGCATGGGGGCGACAGAGCTGACTTGCGTAGTCCCTCAGAGGAACTTCGCAAGTGGGTGTAAAAAAATCATTCTAACCGTCAAAAAAATGCTTTTCACTGGCTATCACTGGAAAATTATAATATTCAGATTGCAGAATATTTTGGGAATTTCCAATTAACCCATAAATCGCGGAATGTGTGCGGGAAAAAAATTGTGACACAAGTCACAAGAAAAATTTTCCATTGGCCGAAAATTGAGCGGGAAATCCAAAGAATTTTCTCAGATATGAGGATATCTCAAATTTCGCATTAAAAATGATAACACATTTTACTTACTTTTGACGTCATATTCTCACAATTTACGCAGTAATTCAAATTACAATACTTTTTTCCATAATTTGATAACTTTTTTGATACAAACTATTAAAAAAAGGTAATTTCGAAAAAATGCAAAAATCAAAAGTGCGAATGTGAGTGAGTCTGAAAAATAACATTTATCACGTTTTATGTATATTATGAAGAAGAGAATCTATGAAAAAGTAGAGAAGTATGCTTTTCTTCCAATTTAAAAAATTAAAAAAAAAAATCTTTTTAAAATTGGGAAAAAAAGGAGAAGGGGAAATTCGTATGATCGAATTTGATTGTTAGAATATGAAAAATGTAGCGCAGAGCCATTGCACCGCTTGTACTTGAATCATTACGTATTTTACATTTTAATTTAACGGATAATTAAGGTTTTCCATAAACTGCGTATTAATGCAAAAATGTATCGTAATTGCTGATGTTGCGTATTTGCACTCCGTGCGATTTTAACGAACAAAAAAAAAAAAAATGCAACGCTGTAAAACGTTGAAATACGCAATTGTAATAATTGTCTTCTTAGAGGAGTGTAATAATAATATTTTTGTTTTCTAAATGCAACATTCGCACTTTATTCGCAGCACCCTAATTTCCTCGTATTTTTTAGTGAGTATAATCAATCACGTTTGTTTCATTTTTTTTTTATTCGAGATTATCATAATTTGTTAGTGATTTCAATCAGAAATCGACATTCAGTCAATTTTTCGAATTTCTTTCAGAAACTTGCATAATTTGAAAACATTCTTGATTTTGATGAAACTATTCGGATTTTAATTTTTATTATGGTTCGAGTTATCATAAAGATTATCATCAGGTAAGTTTTGGAGGTAATCATGAATGGTTTTCCATTTTTTTTTAATTTCCTAGGTGCACAGAATTGCAAATATGATTGAGCAAAAATTTGAAAGAACGGAATCTCGTCCCTTACCATCGACACCAACTCGTGTTCGATCTCCCTCAAGAAATTTCGATTTTGTACCACGAAATCCTACCAATTTGGGGAGAAAAAAATGAAAAAACCACGATTTATACAAAAAACTTCGATTTTCAAGACCATGCCCAAGAATTGAACAAATTATGAAAAAACGCAAATTATGACACTTTCAAAAAAGTGACTATGTTTGTATTTATGGATTAAGCAATTTCATTTCCTAATCACTATAATAATATGGATTTCAGGAAACCAATACTTATATATATACTGATCACAATATTCTATCCAATCATAAGCTTTTTGGCATGGTGACGCGTGTTGTACAAAACAACAAATAATGAGTAAAAAAATAAAAGTTAATAGACAACATACTTTTTATTGTCAAGTCACTAGTATTTTGTAAAAGTCTTAGTAAAATAGACGCGACGAATTTTACCTATACACAATTGCATTGAACTTGGCAGCACTGACTACTTCTTCGATTTTACAGTCTTGTCCGGCATTGGCGGAGGAACTAGCCTAACTTCTTTGAAATATGGGTGACTAAGGGATTCCATTGCAGTAATTCTTTGATTTGGGTCATAAGTTAGTAGTTTCTGAAAAAAAAGATCAATTAGGAACAAACTTTTACTCACTGGAACAGGACAAATATTTGAATATTTGAATTTTCACACCTTAAATAAATCTTTGGCTTCGTCTTTGAAAGACGGAACGACCTCGTCTAAATCACGAGGGTCCCAACGTGGAAACATCGACTTGTAATCAGGTAACTGAGACACACCAGGCCAAATATTTTCATCGGGTGTTCCCAGTGTGCGAAATATTCTAAACAATTGATCGATTTCCGAGTCTCCAGGAAATAAGGCTCTTGCAGTTGCCTGAAAAAAGATTTTTCACTTTAAAATTTACATACTATGAATGATTATATAACTAATATAAAAATTATAATAACATATAAATCAATATTTAAATAAAAAATTTGTTAATTTCACAATAAATGAATGGATCATAGCTTTAAAAAATTACTTCAATAAAGTAGCTTATGGCAATTTTTTTCATGTCTGGTATGATTATGCTACACATTTTCAAAAAATTTTTCAAATCTCATGTTTTACAACTATGAAGATGATTCAATACTTTCTGATTCAATTTCAATGCTAAGTGATTTTGGAAAAATACCATCTCTGCAAAAATACAGCCAAGACTCCAAACGTCCACAGCCGGTGAATACAATTTCGTCCCCAGGAGAATTTCCGGAGCCCTGTACCATAAAGTCACGACTTCGTGAGTGTACGTCCTCAAAGGCAATGCAAACATTCTTGCCAATCCAAAATCTGCCAACTTTATCCGCCCTTCAAAATCAATCAACAAATTCTGAGGTTTCAGATCTCGGTGCAGAATTCGATGTACATGGCAAAATGATATTGCATCCAACAATTGGTACAAATAACTCTGTGGAAAATCAGAATGAATTAGTGTCTCATATAAAAGTGAACAGCAAATCAATGAAGATTGTTTTTTGAATTCTTGTCATTTTTGTACACAAATTTAGTATCATGTTGTGATTGAACTATTATAGTTATGTTTTTGACAGTTATATATATATATATATATATATATATATATATATATTTTTTTTTTTTTAAATAGAAAGTACATGTTATTTCAAAAAAATTTTTTCTAATTAATTTTATGTGATGTATCATCAAGCTTGGAAGTACAAAATTGATGGGCAGAGTAATAACTATAATTATACTTGGAAAAGTGGAGCTGAAAGACCAGATTTAACGACGTCTAGGAGTTTTTTGAGATCTTGTTGGAGAAATTCAAAAACGAGGTAGAGATGTTTTTCGCACTGTACAACGTCGAAAAGTTCGACAACATTTGGATGCAAAAGTTCCTTGAGTAAAGAAATTTCGCGAATTGCTGTGGATGGAACTCCTTCGCTTTCTCTGAAAAATGAAATTTATCATCAATTTGGTACAAATTACAGTCCCTTTTTTAGTGTTATACGAATTTTTCTAATCTGATGATGTTAAAATTTTTTGCTTTTCAAGTTTTGTACATTCTGAATTCAAATAAACTACAATTTCAATTCTCAAAATTTCAAATTCTATCAATTTAGAACTGGAATTTGACTGCTTTTTTAATGGAATTAATGATGCTTCAGGTTCATGATTTCGAATTTCAGTTTAAAAATTTTTAAATTTTTAAATGTATGATTTTCAAATTTAAGTAGTTCTGAATAAATATCTACAGCTAAGGAGAAGGAATTTTGTGAATATGAAAATTAAATGATTCAACTCTACATTTAAATCTTAAAATTTAGCATTTTCAGAGAATTTTTTTCTTTTACAATTCAGAATTAAAAAATTTCACAATTTTTAAATGTTTGAAGGACAGCACAAGAATTCAAAAAATACATAGAGGCCTCGAAAACATGACTTTTTGGAACCCCAAATTTTACTCAATAAATCCTGAATAACTTACGTTTCGAGCCGGATTTTTTTCAAGGCCACTTTTTTCCCGGTCACCTTGTCTTTTGCCTTATAAACGACCCCATAAGTGCCTTCCCCAATTTTCTCGATCTTACTAAAATTTTCCATGTCGTCTTTTTCACTGCCGCATTTAATTTATCACGGCAAAAATCTTCAACAATCATGCAAAAATCCAACAGCCGAAGTATTCCAAAGTATTTGCGGTCCAGCCACGAAAATAACAGCGAAAAACTAAGGTTAATAATGCTGAAACTTCACAAAAAGTGTCCACGAATTTCCACGAAAACTTGACTTCAAGTCGGCGACATTTTTCACGGTAAAATCGGGATGTCGAAAGAAGATTTTGGGGAACGTTTCGAGGGGGAAATCACGTATTTGGCGGTTTCGAAAATTCAGGGTATATCGATGATTTCAAGAGTGCGGGAAAAAGATATTTTGGTTGCGTGTTTTTTTTCTTTTTTGGCGCGTTTGTTGACAAGAAAATAGATAGATAAATGTGTCACAAATACAAATCCATACAAATCACAATCACAACACAACAAACAATCCACGATATATATACTGTATGCTACCCTTCTATCCTATTAGTTAATCGAACCAGCTGAACATCCCAACGAACCAATCAGATTCCATCCATCACCCTCAGTCAGTCCAAAACCGCTAAAAACGTCAAAACATTGGAAGTTTCTCAAAAAAAAAAAAAAACATCGACGATGCGCATAAAATACGCTTAGAAGAGCTCCTCGAAAAGTATGTTGTGAAATTCCCCGTTTCCTCGGAAGTTCGCCATTCAAAATACCCGCTGGAATCCTCCATTTTCGGAGTTTCATGTTGTTGTTTACATCGCGCGTTTCGCGATAACAAGGGAAGAGTCCTCGAGCGGGGAAGTGAAAATCACGTAATTTGCATCGCGAAAAATGACAAATCCCGGTTTGGCTTTCATGCCGTTTATGACGACGGTGATCGCCGCGATCGGCTTGGGCGTCGCGCTTTACCTTTTGTTTAACGACGATCGCAACGAGCAACAATACAGAAATCACCCGAGATCGTCGCAGTCTCGGTCTTCTCGGTCGACCTGGCCGCCAAACAAGTGAGTTGGAATGTCTGTTTGGATTTTGTTGTGAAATAAGTTCTACTGTTTACGTGTATATAGGAAATGAAATTTTAGTGAAAATTTGTGGATTCCGAGTGTCTTGAAATGATATCAATGTTTACACGGGGTTTTTGGGGATTGTTATTTTTGTTAGTTGATTGATACTTTTGTTGGATACTAATAAGGCAGTGTTTTTTTTTCATTTTTTTTTTTTTGCCGAATGTTCGTGATTTTTATTTTGAATGTTCTTTGCGGGGTTTTATTGACCTTACAAGGTCGTATATTTTTGGGCACTGAGCGCCATGTTTTTTTTCGCATCGAAAAATGGCGGGACATTTGAAAGATCGTAGGTAATATTAAGAGTTTTGAGGAAGATGTATTTTTTGTAGGTTTTTGTTATTGTGTTTTGATATTATACAAATAATCTGAAAAGTAATGAATTTTTGTTTTAGTCCTAGTAATCAAAATTTCGTAAGAAAATTATGTTCAAAATTTATTTACACCACTGGATATTTTCAGGTCCGAAAAAAATGGAAGTCGCTACAGGTCAAATGGTTCAACGTCTCGAATAATTAACGACCCTGACCAACAGTGTTCAATTTGCTTCGACGTCAAGGAAAGCGAGGAAATCCACATCACCCCATGTGCTCATTATTTTCACTTGAAATGTCTTCAAAAGTGGCAACAAACGGGTTCTTCGACGGTAATCAGTTTACTCATCCCATTATCACCTTTAAGGTCGTATGTTTGATTTTCGAGTTTCCAAATTTTTCGCTGAAAATTTGTATAACTGTAATTGAACGTATTTGTGATATGTTTGCAAAATTTTGAGTCGATTGACTGACTGCGAAAAGAAATATTTAATGTCAAAAAAGAAGCGCTGCAGGTTAGCTACAAGTATCAAAAATTTCATGTTTCACTGATTAGTTTTTTCAGAAATCACGCTTGAATGTCAAAAATCGCCGTTGTTGAGAAAAATGACAGCTAGAATGAGTAGATATATCAAATAAGCAGACACAACCTCGCACTCCCATTGACTCTCATATGGGGAATTGTATTGTGATGTAGATTGCGATATTCATAGACAGGGGATATATATGGATATATGGCACGAGTACAATCCGGAAAAACGTTTGGAATCGATTGCACCTAAGATACGACCTTAAACTTATCAGATTGACCAAATATTGAGTCATAATTGACCCAACAAATTGGTCATCATGAATGGTCAATTCGTGACCCTCTGTTGAACAATGTGAATGGTCAATAATTGACCCATTATAAGGCATACAAATCGATTGTACATTTCTATATGGAATTTTATAGATTCATGAAGTTCTAAAGTGTCTGACATTTGGAAATTTTGCAAAATTTCAAGTTCTGGAGGTTCTGAAATTTTTGAAATTCCAAAGTTTTGTGATTTGGAAGTTGTGAAGTTTCGAAAGTTTTGATTCTTTGGCAATGTCAAATTGATTTTTGAAATGTTCAAAAATTATAAAGTTTGATTGGTCTATCACTATCATCATTTTTTGTATTTTCCAGGAAGGGCGAAACAAGTGTCCGAATTGCCGCACGCAAATCGATCTCATCAACTGAAAAACGCACTGGTGGCTTGCTGAGAAAACATCGCACTGTTTTAAATGATAAAAAAAACAAAGAAACAACGGAATCTTTCATTTTTGCATTAACAAAAGATCGATATTTAATTAAGTAATCATAATCGACTGATAGATACGTTTTGTACTTGAGGATTTCAACACTTGATGAGTAAGCTGATTACTGCAGATAAAATGGTAATTGCGTAATTTGGAGTTACGTAGGTGATGATTTTTTTCTTTGTGATAATTCGAAAAAGTAGGCATCTGATGGATTTCTGAGCTTTAATTGAGTAGGGAAAGTACATTTTTTCGGAGTTGAAAAACAGCTCAGCTTTCTCATCGAATATTATTGTTGATTCGATGTTCAACGTTTGAAATAGTTGTGGAGGTTGAGAGGAATTTTTTTGTGGATTTTGGATATATTCCTGTAATTATTGTGAGCAATCCTGAGAAAGGAAAAATATGTAGATAAATAATGTACTTTACATTATATGATGCGATTAAACGAATTTTGTTTTAATCGGGGGTTTTATTAAACCGCATTAATTGATTGAACAATCGAAAATTTTTTAGTTTTGTTATAAAAAATAAGGATGGATTGCAAAAAATTATTTATTGAGGGACGTCCCAGGTTTTGTTGTCCATGTAGCATTTAAAGAACAGTAGAGATATTTTCCAGGCAGTGTCAGCCGCTGAAAAAAGATGAATTATTTTCAAATTTGAAAAATTTGGGTAGTGTTCACTTTTTGTTAGTATGTTAGAAATTTGATCGATTTCAACTTTTTGGCGATCGAAAGTCTGATTCGCCAAATATTGATTACGCAGATTTTGAATTTGGAAATTTTTTAATCTAGAATTAGCTATTTTGGAATTTTTTTTTCTAAGAACAGTAATTTCGGAAGTTTAAATTCTGAAATTGATTTCGAACTATAAAATAAAGAGTATTTGTATTTTTATATCAGACTTCAAATTTTGGAATTTTTAAAATCAATAATTTTGAAGTTTATGAGTTCCGAGTAGTTAAAATCGAATTTCCCAATTTTGGAGATTACAAGTTTTTATATTTTAAGATTCATCAGATTCGGGAACTATAAAAATCTGCATTTTCGAATTCTCATCAGACTTAAATTTTAAAATTTTTAAAATAAAAAATTTTGATGTTTCTGAATTCTCAGTCATTAAAATCAAATTTCCCAATTTTAGATATTACAAGTTTTGAGAATATACAATTTATTGATTTCAGGAACTATAAAAATGTGAAATTTCTAATTCTCATCAGACTTAAATTTTGGAGTGTTTAAAATTAAAAATTTTGAAGTTTCTGGATTTTGAGTCGTTATAATCGAATTTTCCAATTTTAGATATCACAAGTTTTGAGATTATAAAATTTATTAAGTTCAGGAGCTATAAAAATCTGAATTTCCGAATTCTCATCAGACATTAAATTTTGGAATCTTTAAAATTTCCCCAAGTTTAAAATTAGCGAATTTCAAACTTGGAATTCTCAATTTCAACGACTCGAATAATGCACGATGTCAGGTCGTAAAAATGCATTTAATGCTGTTTTTATGCATTTTTTATCGATAATTCGATTCGGTTTATCATTTATGAGCTTGGGTTTTTCGTTACTGAATTTAATGTCGGAATAAAGTGACGAATGCAATGATTCATTTTTTGATCAATATACTCGATATTCGGGAATTCATATTTGAATGATATTACTGATAGAATGATAAATTGGTTATGAAATCATTTCGAGAATGATTTGAAGGAATTATTTTGAAAATATTCATCAGTAACGTACTCATTCCTTTGCATTTGTTAACAAATTCGGTGGCCTTGTTCATAGGGATGGTGCTTGGGATTTCCTTCATAATATTTGCCATTATCACCACGCCTTTCTCATCCATCTAGTAAATGAACAATTATTTTGTGAAAATTGCAGTCGACACGAATATTATTAAAATAGTCGAATAGTTAATGTTGTAGGAAATTTCCAGGTTGTAGTAACTAAGCAATTTTTCGTATTTTTTTTTTTTTTTTCTCTTTCTAGGTCCACTACGAAATATTATACAATCTTAGAAACTAGAAAATCTAGTCGCGATGAAAAATCGTATTTTTACGATACATCGATACAGATAACAATTTTTATTTATTTATTAGGATACAATAGAAATTTTCTATGATTTTTTGCAATTGAAAAAAAGTCACACTTACGAAACCCATTTTTTTGTACATGCAGAAGAAAAAGTTTCCAAGTTTTTCGTTAGTAAGATCAATTTTGCCCGACAGGGCATTTTTCACCAATGCTGAAATGTTTTATTATTGCAAAATGAATTGATTCTATGAATTATGTGGAATAGTAATTGATGATTTGTAATTCTTGATGAATTTGTGATCATGAAATTACCAGCGTCGATGGAAATTTCTTTTATACATTCTCCACTGGCGATTTTCATTTTGTTTTTTTGCTCCTCGGTGAGGTTGTGACCCTAAGGAAAAACATTAAAATTATTGCGAAATCGGAAACTAGAAACTGAGAAAGACTTGAGAATTTGAAAAAAAGAATTAATAATTTTAATAAAGTCGAAAGAACATCAATTTGGATGATAAATTCTGGATTTCATTTCAGAAGTTCACAATATGTTGAGTGACATTTGATGAAAATTTGAAAATTCGCGACTGTCGAAAATCTTGCGTGAAATTTCGAAATTCAAAATTATGAAGAATTGAAGTATTCAAAATTTTAAAATTTGGGAAATTCATATCACGAAAATTCGGTAAACATCGTAAATTTTCTAAAAACATCAAAAATTTGCATATAAGTTGCATCTTGATTGACTCGAGATTCAAAAATTCGATAACATTGTCCATGTGAACGTTGACAACAAAAAGTTTTTTCAATTTATAGAAATGTATAACTTTTTGAATCATTCTCCAGCAGTGACATCTTTTCGAAATTTCTACGTGAAGGAAACCTGCAATTAATCACAAAAATTCACAAACAATAACGTTATTTGAGAAAATGAAAATAAAAGTACATTTTCCGAAATTTCTGTATGAAAAAAACCCGAAACTGATCGCAAAATTGACTCACGAGAGCACAAGCGACGCAAAGCGCGAGAACAATGAGAAGTTTCATTTTCGATAAAATCGAAGTTTGCTCGTTAACGCTGGAAAAAGCACTGGCGCTGGCTAAGAAATCGCGAATCCTTTTTATAGCGTCTGAAACCGACAGCAAAAGGCCTGCACAACATGATTTTAATTATTTTTTATCGCAGAATATTTATAGTTAACACAATACAAAATAAATGAACATCCAACTCCTGAATTCGTACCGTTGCAAATTTTTATGAGTTTGAAAAGTATAGTTTTCGTTTTTTCGAATTTGGATTTTGAAGCTTCGGCATTTATCCGGAATTTTAATCTTACGAATTTCCTGACTCCGAAGTTCTCGAATTTTCAGATTAGACGCATTTTTCGATTTTAGAGTTCCTAGACTGAAAGTTCGCAAATTTGTGGGTTTTTTAATGTTAACATCGAGTTGCAACATGCACAAAAAAATTATCATAGCTGGTAAACAATTAAACGACTGTAGAAGTTCTTTATAGTTATTGCATTTATTTTAAGAAAGTTTTAACAAACAAATTCTAGATATAAACAATACATTTTTTAAGTAAATTGAACACAAAATATTTCTAAGAGAGATTTTCAACGTTGCATGATCACAGAATTCCGTGAGAGCTGAGCAAAATTGACGAAAAAATTGTTCATTTAATGATGGTGCGAGAGGTCCCAGGTCCAGGTTTTATTTTCCATGTAGCATTTGAAAAGCAAAATAGATTTTTTCCAAGGAGTGTCATCCGCTGAAAATGCATGAATTACATTAAAGTTGCAATGATATAATTTTTCGTTTTACGAGTTTTTGAATTCATGAAGTCAGATGAAAAATTTCTTCGTGTAAATGATTCAGAAATGATTAATTTGGGATTGAATAAATGTCGCAATTTTATTTTCTATAATTTTTTTGAAAAATGCTGGTTTTTTCCACGGGTTGCGTGTAAAAAGTGACCAATTTTTTCACTTGCGTGAAAAGAACCGTTTTTTTTTCACTCGTGAAAGATCACTTTTTTTACACGCTAAACTGCGATTTTTTCGGACTATAGAAAAAAAAAATCGATATATTTTCCAACTTGTAGCGTAACATGCTCATTTTTCATCATAAACATACTCATTTCTTTGCATTTGTTGACCAATTCGTTGGCTTTTTCCACGGGGACGCTGCTTGGGATTTTCTTCTTCATGTTCTCTACGTTGATTATGCCTGCGTCATCCATCTGTTGAATAAACAATTATTTTGTTTAATTTTCCCTGAACACGATGCTTGATTCGGAAAAGGTTAACAATAATCGAATAGCTCGATAGTTGACGTGATGGAAAAAAATTCAGGTTGTAGCAACTAGAATAATCTTCGTAAATTTGTATCTTATTCCACTACCAAACACTAACAATAATAATAATAATCTGGTCGCCATTAAAAATCGTTTTTTTCACCATAAATCGTCGCAAATACCGACTTTTATTCAGTTATCAGGGTGCAAAAAATATTTTCCAAAAAATACAAAATAGATCGATGAGAAATTAAAAAAAAAGGAAAAAATTATACTTACGATACCCATTTTTTTTTGCATGCATAATAAGAATTTCCCGAAGTTTTCGTTTCCGAGTTCAAGAGTCGCTGGTTCTTTTTTGGCTTTTTCGATCATTTCTAGAATATAATTGATTTTATTAATTACGTGGCACGATCATTGACAATTTTCAACTTTGGTCATTGTATAATTATGAAATTACCTGGGGTGACAGCAGGTATTTCTGCCATACATGCTGCTTTGTACTCGTTAAACGTGGTTTCTTGTTCCTCGGTGAGACTGTCGCCCTGAAGAATAAAATTCGAGAACTGAGTAAAACGAGAACAATTAATACAGATTGGAAATTGTCAATTAAATTAATATATCGAAAATATTTTTGGGAAATTAATTATCAAGGAGACAAGGAAATGTTCGATGGAAAATAAGGTGACTGATAATCAAAATCATTCAATGATTTTACTGAAAAAAGAATCGCTTATCAGAAAATTGGTAGTCATGATCAATCGTCGATTTCACATCGCTGTAAATGTGAGAAACTCGAATTTATATCGATTTAAAAGAACGTATATTGGACCAGAATCGAACCAAAATGACTTGAGAAAATATAAGACATAATGTCCCCTCAAAACATCATTTGCGGCCGGTTTTTACTATTTTCTGAAATATTTCGTTCATTTTCAATGACCTGATAGAAATTTGAAAAAACTCCGAGAAATTGTCACGTATCGTAAAAAATTGTGTAAGTTAATCATCTCCAAATTCTGACTTGTACTTTTTTAGTCGAAATTTCATACTTGAAAGTTCCCAGATTTTCGAATTTCAATTCT
>JAPYZK010000418.1:0-40676 GCA_030522785.1 Platygaster equestris
GACGTGTGGTTTAGCACCACATTATTCAAAGGAAGAATTTGGTTACTCGGTTAAGTACGTTTGCATTGAGGCAGAGAAAATCGATATTGAACTTGATTTTCGGAATTGTCTGTCAGGAAGTACTTTATACACAATCAAAAGTTTGAACGGTCAGAGAGTTGAATAAATATGAGCTTTTTTTCTTTTTTTTTCACTGAGAAAAAAGCCTAGTACCTCCTGCTTCACATATATAAGGTACTACTATATTATAGTTACCTTTACGATATTATAGTGACCTCTACAATATGATATTAATTCTTTTCAAATTATAGCACGACTTGCTATTTGTATGTCTCTAATTACTATACAGTATAGCAGTGAGTCTAATGTATCGGTTAATAATATACAGATAGTAGAAAATACTACATTAATTGATTTCTTGCTTAATGGAATATGAGTATTCAATATACGTGGTGTACAAAATTAACTCTGGATAATTAGGAATTGTGAATTTCACGTTTATCGAAATGTAAAATTTCTATCAGTTGTAAAACTGCATTAATTTGTCGTTCAAAGTACTGATTTAAACTGAAGGCCAGTAGTAACCTATGAGCAGAGGGGGCATTGCTCCCTCATTGCGAGTTTCAAAAAAACTGTACATTATTGATTTCATTTACATCGATTACCAGCAATGTCTATCAATCGCAATTGATTCCTATCAATTCCCATCAATCCATATTTATTTACATCTATTTCCATGAATGTTTTTTGGATACCTATCAATTTCCACTAATTCCTATCGACTTCCATCGATTTCTATCAATCCCCATTGATTCTTATCAACTCCCATTTACTCCTATCAATTTTTCTCGATATTTTCACCATTTTCCATTGGTTTCTATCAATTACCATCAATTTCTATCAACTTATATCGATTCCCATCAGTTTTTATTGATCAATTCCTATCAATTTCGATTTATTTCCATGAATTTACCTTGATTTCTATCGGTAACCGTCACTTCCAATCGACTCCTATCCATTCCCATCACTTTCTATTGATTAACACCAATTACCGTTGATTGACGTTTATTCCTATGGATTATTCTCGGTTCTTATTTTTAATGCCCATTGATTCCTCTCAGTTTCCAACATTTCCCATACATCTCTACCAACTCCTATCATTTCCTATCAATTAATTTCCATCAATTTCTATGGATTTTCATTCATTCTCATCCATTTACATTGATTCTTATCAATTTCTATTGATTTTCATCGATGACCATTGATTCCCATTACAGCTGGATCTCGCTAGAGCGCTCGTCTTGGGGGTCTTAAGTAAACATTACGCTGTATCGAGAGAACGATAAGACGGGTAGAAACACCATCAGGTAGAAACCTCGAGGGACCTGAACCCAAAAATGACGAAGCATTAATGACTTTCCAGGCTTCTGGAATTCGCTCCCTGCTGTAAAACTCGGAGCCTTATCGCTGCCGAGATCTTCACGGTAAATTAGAGCGCGCATTATCAAATTACGCTCTATCGAGATCTAGCTGTAATTTCTATCAACTCTTATGGACTGTTATTAATCCCTATACATTTTTATTGATTCCGATCAATTCCCATCGACTCTCATTAATTCATATTCATTCATCCATCATTAGGGGGAAAAATTGTTAGTAAAAAAATTATACGGTGGAGAAAAAGGTCGGTGGAAAAAAAGGTGTGGAAAAAAAGGACTGGAAGAAAAGGAGTGGAGAAAGTGTCGCACTACCACGAAATTCTAATGAAATTGACTTTTCCAAAAAGGCCACAAGTTAACAAATATTAAAAAAGGAAACATTATTGCAATCACGCAAATTAGTAAAAATTAAACAGAAATTTTGCGCCGTTCGAGAAAAATCTTGAGAGTAATTGAAAAAATAAATAATTTTTGAATTTTCCAAAACTTACGGAAGTAAAAAAACTGGTGATATCGCATCTACCATTTTCAAATATCTATTAAATGAATAAATAAACCTAAAACATAATTATTACTGTAATTTTATTTTTGTTCACTCCACTTTTCACGTTTGGTAAAGAACTCCCACCATCAACTGGCCTCGGGGCCCCCACCAACCTAAATCCGGCCCTGACTTTCTTCGATCGAAAAAACATGAAAAAGTAGCTGGTATTCTATATAATTAGGATTGTTATGACACTTAGTACGTGAACAGACAGCCTTTTCTTTTTTGAATACATTTTTCCTTTGTTCTTTTCGAGCGTTCCTTTTGCGTATTATAATACTAGAACGCAAAGAACGTTCCATATCTCCACCCTTATCTTCTAAAAAAACCCCGGAAAACTCAAAATTACCAAAGTATGTTAATGACAACAATCAACTCTCAACTCTCCGAGCTCTCGGTACCACGTTGTTGCCCTCTTAATAAACCTTTCGCTGATTCTTCAATCATTGTCAGTGAAGCAGCTTTTTCCGTTGCACAGCCAACTCCATTATCTCGACATACCCGCAGGAGTGAGACGTTACCGTTAATCGATGTCCCCGCGTAGTTTGCACATTTTACTCTCACTAACTAACTAATCCCCATCAAAAGTCGCGCCTGTATGCAGGGAGATTAATGGACGAAATGGAGTACCCGAGGTGGCACGTAGATGGAGAAAAGCGCCAACTGTAAAGCAAACGTCGTCCGGGTCAGCCCGGGCTGTACAGTTAACTTGGCGACAATATCGCGATCCGTCCATTATAAATTATCACCGGCCTTTCGGTATTTTCGCATTGTACGCCCCTGCGATAACTTGATGGGGAGTGACAAGCGAGGGTAATCTCGGATCTCGTGCGATTTAAAGTAGATCAGGTGAAGCCGGAGTGGAGATAAACCCCGCCAAGGGTCGTAAATTCGGCATGGTTGTGGGAAATTGTCACGAGGTTGCGCCGGCGGGTAATTTCGGGACGGAACGCTTCATCTCTGCTTTGCATAGGTGGATTGTAAGAGTGTCAGGCTTTTGATATTATTCGTTGGGTGAGAATATAACTGGGTTTGAATCATTTTGAGGATTTGTTTAGGTGAGTGAAAGGTGCACAAGAATTTAGGCCGTAGGTTAAGGTTACGTCCTTAGAATTTTTCGGATCATTAACAACTTTCATGTATTCGACACAATAATTGTGATTACATATTCTTGGGATTTCGCCAATTATCGACGTTTGAATTTTTTTTTTTTTTCAATAAATCCACGTGATTCAACCCACTTACAATTAACATATGTTTAGTAGATTTGTGGCGAGTTTGTCTTGGAATACTGTCGAAATGATGAACAAGTTCATAGCGAGATAACATGACATAATACAGTGGACTTTCATTTATGTTAACTCTTCGTCTTTATCGTCTGATTGGTCGGATTAGAGGGAGTAGGCAGAGAAACTATTTCATTGGTTCCCGCAAATTCGAGCGCTCTCTCATTTTTTGAGTTAATTGTGGAGGGGGGCGAGAAGAAGTCGCAAGTCAATATATACGAGAGTCAACATAAACGAAAGTCCACTGTATTATTGTATTTTCGTGAGTTATTTATCAAGTGGGGGGCGAGTCACTCTGGGAGTCAACTTGGAAATCAAACTGGGAGTCATGATTCCCGTGACTCCCATAATGGGAGTCACGGGCAGGGCCGTCCCTAGGTTTTGCTGGGACTCGGGCAAAGATTTTAGGCGGGGCTCATCAATTAAATGTTGTAATGAATAATGAATTGGAATTTCGACGTTTTGAAAATATTGAAAGTCCTGAAGATGTTGGGATATAGAAGTTTTGGTATTTTTGAGATAGGAAATTATTGAGTTTTGACATTTTTGAAGGCCAAAACTCAAGGTTTGAAATGAGGTCTAGAAATTGTGCGATTTTAGAAGTTTGTACGTATTTTGAAGTTTTTAAGTCAAGAGATTTCGAAATTTTTGAAATTTCAGAACTTTGAAATTTTAGGATTCTGAAGTTTTGGAACTTATAATGCTTTGGAATTTTGAATTTCCGGAGAATTATGAAGTTTGAATTTTACATTTTTTGAGAATGTTCGGAAATTTTCAAATTTTAGAATTTCCAAGATTGAAAATTCTGAAGTTTCGACATTTTTACAGTTCTGGAAATTTCGCGAGTTTTGAAGTGCTTAATTATTTTAAAGAGACGAAGCTTAGAAATTTCGAAATTTTGGAAGATTTTCTAAGACAATATTTTTTTGTTTATTCGATTTGATTCAATGACGTCCGAAAATTGACATCAAAGAGGGTTTTTTGTCATCTTTCCAGTATTTCTTAAAGTTAGTGGCATACAAAAAAGTGATATGACAAATTTTTAAAATCCAATGAAATCCCATAATTTGAAAAAATGTTCAAAGTCGAATTATACTATGAGTACTATTATACCCATTATTACAAAACTCGACTCAATTTACAAGTTCCAAGAATTTCAATTGAGTCATTGTACTCTTAGTTTTTCGAAAATTTTTATATTTCCATTCTAATTACCAAAATATGAGAAAATCTCATTAAATATTAATATTTATATCATTTTCAAGGAATTCCATAGATTTTATGAAATTCTATAAAATGTTTGAAAGTTGTTTACAAATTTTATAGAATTATTTATTCCACGAAATTTTGTATCGCCAAAATTTGTGACGTCACATTATCGAGAACCCTTCCTCCCCTGTCACAAATTGTCACAGATATACTGACCCCCCCCTCCTCTAAAACCGTGACATCATTTATGGAAGCTCCCTTAGTAGTCAGGCAAAGAGAGTTCTGGATACCCCCACTCCTCCTCGCATAATGT
The DNA here is from genome assembly GCA_030522785.1 of Platygaster equestris. Lineage (NCBI taxonomy): Eukaryota > Metazoa > Arthropoda > Insecta > Hymenoptera > Platygastridae > Platygaster > Platygaster equestris. The sequence goes on from JAPYZK010000418.1 coordinate 4,792, forward strand.
GAGCAGGAGTGAAGGATAGGCGATGAATTCAAGTAACTTCAACGTTATAAAAAATTCTAGAAAAATGAAAAATAATCGGAAATTTGACGAAATTTCAAGAAATAATAGATAATATGGAATCGAGAAAAAAATTCAATGAATTTGAAAAAAATGTTGAAAATCAGCAGATATCTTTCAGAATTCCATAGAATTGTCAGATTTTCATGGAATGGCATATTTCTTAGAATATTTCTGATTTTTTCCGATATAAATTTTTTTTCTCGATTTCATCACATTTTTTATCATTTCCTATAATTTCGGACAATTTTTGAATGATCGATCATTTCTTATAAATTTACTAAAATTTTTGAATTTTCTAGAATTTATCATCGACCACCCACTCCTGGTCTGCACATCCTTAGTGACGACGGTTTTGAAAAAACTTTTATGAAAATCACAAATGTTTCATAAAATTTATTTGTTCAAAAAATTTATTCCATAAAACTTCCATGAAATGTGCTATTTTTATAGAAATGTTATGAAACATTTTTTTTGTTAAAAAACCGAAATATATAGAAAAAACTTTTTCATAACGTTTTTATAGAATCACTACATAAAAATCGCTCATTTCATAACAATTTCATAAAAGTTTTATAAAATCGACCTCATAAGATATTTATTTTCTCATAAACATAACTCAATTATTTTATAAGGTTTTTATAAAAACTATTATCACTAAGGATGATGTAAGAGGAGCTGGGGGAGCCAAAACTTACATTGCCTTACTACTTGGGTTTTTCAATTTTCTGATAAATAATTGTAAATAATGATGATTATTATTCGATATTAATTTCTCTGGGGCGTTAACCGAGAAGTTAATTATCTCTAAAAAACTCGACTCGAATCACAATCATTGCTCACAGGCTAATAAGCAATGCTTTCATCTTCAGAGCGTTCTGCGAGCTTGAACGCGTGAATTGATTTTTGGGTCATTCCGAGAGAATTGATTGTTATTTCCTTGCCACTTAGCGGAGCGCGGCGTTCGCTGATATTGCGGAAACTAAATGGTGATTTCACGTTTCTCGACGGTGCGATACGGCTTTTCAGGAATGAATGTGCTACTATCGTACAATAAAAAAAACGTTGACTCAAATACAGAATTAGATTCTGGAGACAATTATTTTTTGTATCAGTTTGCCTATTTTATAGCATTTTTGGAAATTTTTGAAAAATCTCCGTCTCGTACATATTTATAATAATTATTGTCAACTTCCTAAATTTCTCTGAGTGAAAATTTACTCAATTTGGGTGAAAATCTTGCAAAACAAATCAATGACCACCATTTTATATCGATGCCTATCAATTTCCATCGATTCACATCCATTTCCTTCAATTTCCATTAATGTTTACCAATTTTCATTAATTCCTGACGATTTCCATTAATCCCTATCATCCTTATTGATTGTAATCGATTCTCATTCATTCCTATAGATTTTTTTAAAATTCTTTTGAAAATTCTGCTTGAATCACTGTAAAATGTTTTCAACGGAAATTTCGTAATTTTTGTATTAATCGTGTCTGAATGAAACCAAAAATTCAAAAATATACATTGACAAGTTTCGGCGATGAAAACATCGAGAGTACGAAACCATAGGAATCATCAAGAACAGATTACTGTTGGAAAGCCGAGAATGTCTCGCGAAATTTCCCATCAACCTCCGGAATTATCGGGACAATGTGCCGCGATTATCTCGAGAGGCGATTTTTGCATCGCGTGCCGGTAATCGCGCGGTGCCCGGCGGTGGTGTTTAATTAGCAGACAAAATCGCGAAATCTCGAGCGTGCCCGTCGAGCGAAAAGGCGTATAATGACATTCCCCCGGCGTACGGTGAAGAAGAAAAATTGAAGAAAGCAGCCTTGAGGGTTGAGCTCGGCTAAATGGAACTAACAAGTACAGTGCTCTCTTCGGGCTCGTTTGCCTGGTTGCACAACCTCTCCGCGACTTTGCATACTTTCCACGGGTTCATTGTTTCGGAGACACAGGAAAAGTCCTGCGATAACGCCCGACACTTATTGTGCTGATGTTACTTTCACCGAATTAGCGCTCAAGTACCGTGCTAGCTACGGCATTAGATAGGGTTGCCACAGTTTATATACACTGCGCTCTTACTTTCGAAATCACTGCACTTACCTCGGGAGCCCTCGAAATCTCACGTACACCCTAAATTTTTTCGATTGGAGATTCAACCAAATTGAGGGAAAATTCTGCGAATCAAGATTGGGTGGGAAGTCTACTTAAAATGAGTGAAATTAAACTCTTTTTAGAATAAAATTTTATTTAATGACATTATTCGAGGGACACTATAATTTTTCGAGTGAAATATCACTAAAAAATGAGTGAGATTTCACTCTTTTCGGAGTAAAATTTTCACTCAAGTTTAATTCGCACGATTTTTAGTAAAGTTAAGTGAATTTTCACTCGAAGAAATTTAGGGAGAATACGGAGAAAACAGTATGGTTGCCTTAAACATATAAATAGTAACATTTTCGCCGAACATATCTGTGGTTTGTACAATTATATCTATGGTTGGTACAACGATACATATGGTTGGTGCGTCCATATGTATGGTTAGTACAACCATATCTGTGGTTGGTACAACTATATCCATGATTTGTACGACTATACATATGGTTGATACAGCCATACCAATTATACATGTATACAGAGAAAACAACATGGTTGCCTTAGCCATATGAATAGTAGTAACATTTTCGCCAAACATATCGGTGGTTCATACAACTATATATATGGTTGGTACAACCATACGGTTGTACCAATCATATACATCTGTGGTTGGCACGACCATATCTATGGTTGTACAAACCACATACATAGTTGGCCCAAATGTTACTATTTATATGGTTGAGGCAACCATAATTTTTTCTCCGAGTAGTCCAGTTGTTTCGGACTTTTCCGAAACAATTTCAAGTTCCTTTATTCTCCATTTCGGCACATTATCTAAACCTCAAGAATTGCGAATAACTTTTCTATATTTTCTAATTCTCATTTCGTATCTTACGATCATGTTTTCACGTACTTGTTTGAGTTACTCGATCATACTTGGCGAAGTTGTGATATCAGATGAAACTGATATTATCTCCGGGCTTATTGATGGTGGCGGAAAAAATGGTGTTATGACTGACATGATCGTAGACTGATATGTATCGAACGTCTACTCGCGCTCCTCCTTATCGGAGATGTAACACTAGTTGTCGGGTTTCTATTCTACTCGTGGAAGCCTAATTGATCCGCTACCTGTTTTTAATAGCCAGTGTCAACATTGACTGCAACGGGCATCTCAGATCGAGATATGATCTGGTGAAGCTAAAATTCTCCTCTAAATAACTATATTGCAAGTCGTCCGATTTTATCGAAAAAGAGAAAGAGGGAGGGAATATATTATTCAAACAAAAAGTGGACTCGCATGCTTCTTCACCGAAGTTCCATCGTTTCATCACAATGGAACAATCGTCCTGAGTTGGCTCGTTTTGAGCGCGGTTTCAAGTAAGAGAAGTAAAGTTGGATTGGAGAGTATTCTGAAAGCGATTAACTCGAAGTTAGTTTGGTCTGTGATTACAAAAGTGCCAAACACTTGAGGTGAAAATTATTCTGAAAAACACTTCTTCAGCTCCAATTTAAAAAATATGCTGGAACTGTTGGAAAAGGGGGAAAAGTTCATCATAAAATCTGATCGATAATCATCCCTGATATGAATGTTGATCGTTGATAACTCTACGAATAAAACCCGGAATGATTCTACATATTCAGCCTTCGAAAAAACCCGCGCGAACATCCTTGCGGAAACTTGAAATCTGACGAGACTTGTTTCTAAACTCGAAAGCGCAAAAAATGACACGAAATTCCAGCACGTGGAAAGAGAAACACAGGGAGAATGTTGTTGCCACAGTTTACAACGAAAAGAAGTAGATGATGTTGAGTTATTTCTCCGAGAGGGAAAAAAGCTCGGCGTCAGTGTTAGCCTAGTTCGAGCGAGGAGTATTTTTTAGGTAGGACTTGACAGTAAGGTACAACTCAGTAACAGCCACGCACCTGACTTGTTAATCCTGGTTTGTGTACATATATTTAAAGCCGAGACGTAACTTCCGCCCACGCTCGTCATAATAACACGTAAGAAGAAAGTCTACTTTGTTGAACCATTTTCTAGACACCAAAATATGAATTATGCGACTTGAAATTCATCGAATTAAAAAAGTAATCGTCTACCTACGCACCAATGTTATTATTAAGTCGTATCTGGCTATAATCATGCCATTTCGTTCTAAAGTACCATCTACATCTTCAGTACCTTTTACCCAAGTTTATGTACCACCTATGTTTTATGCGTAGAAATTTATTTGCGATAATAGACACTTCTGAAAAAAAGTTTTTGTTCGTTTTTTTTGTCTTCATACAATAATTAATTTACATTATCCTGATACGAATGCGACGTTTCAAACTGATAAAATACGGATAATTTATTTATAATGAATTGTTAAAAGTCGAGTTTTACCCCGGCGACTTGAAACGCGCTGCCATTGGTCCGTCGGGAAATGACGTCACTATTCACGATGGCCCGTGTTTGCAAATGGTAAAACATAGGGAAACGTTACAATTTTACGATATTACGGGAAATAATCTGTTGGAACACCGAAAAGCATGGACGAAGTTTTTGTTGAAGCTCAATCCGACAATTTACCTGCAGCGAGTGTGGAAATGGTGGCTGAGTTTTTTCCAAATTGTGAACATTTTAGTGCGGTCGAGACAAGATCTCAGGTGTCAGAGCATCGAGGTTAATTTAAAAAAGCTTTTAATATTAATCGAGTCACTGTATTTCATGCAAATCTACTGTCGAATAGAAAATAGAGTTGTATGTATATAGTATGCTGTTGTTAATGTATCAAGCTGCAAAATAAGAAAATACATCATAATTGGAACACTTTTATTTTTTTCGAAGACTTTCGTGTTACAAAAATGCATTCAGTTTTGTCAGTGAAAACTTTGAGTAGGATAAAGGTGATAATAATTTTGATGAAAGATAATGACATAAATTTTCACAAAAGTCAATCGATAAAATATTTTGGGAATATGCAAATGAAAAAAACATGCAGCTGAAATGAGACGATACTGAGAATTGAAATAAGGAAAATTTCCAAGTTTAAACATAAAATTTGCAGAGTTATGTATTATCATTTAATTAATTATTTGTTTCAAGTTCATAATTGTGATTCGCTGAGTTTGAAATGATCTCAGCAACAAAATGAACTTAATTGAAGAGATGTCCGAAACAACTGGACTACTCGGAGAAAAAATTATGGTTGCCTCAACCATATAAATAGTAACATTTGGGCCAACTATGTAGGTGGTTCGTACAACCATAGATATGGTCGTGCCAACCACAGATGTATATGATTGGTACAACCATATGGTTGTACCAACCATATATATAGTTGTATGAACCACAGATATGTTTGGCGAAAATGTTACTACTATTCATATGGTTAAGGCAACCATAGTGTTTTCTCTGTATACATGTATAATTGGTATGGCTGTATCAACCATATGTATAGTCGTGCAAGTCATGGATATAGTTGTACCAACCACAGATATGGTTGGCGCAAGTTGTTACTATTTAAATGGTGAGGCAACCATATTGTTTTCTCCGTGTAGATTTCCAATAGGTATGGTTGTGTCAACTATGTATATGGTTGTACTAACCATATATGTATCTTATGTCTAATGTCCCTTATCTACACTATTCAAAATTCCTAACCTGGCCATATGAAGATGATTGCGAAAAGTGAATGATTCGTGGCCTCTTTTTTTTAATTTTATGAATCATTAGTATTCAAGAATTTTGAAAATTTCTAGAATTACGAAATTTTTGAAGATCCAAACAAAAATCTCCAATTTTCTGAAGTTTTCCAAAATTTTACTAATCATCATTTTTTCAGAATTTTTAGAATTATTTTGAAATCCTTAACAATTTCGTAATTTTCAAAATTTGCATGATGATCAAAAATTAATAATATATGCAAATTTTTTTGAATTGAAATTTTAACAGTTCCCCACATTTTTTTTTTATCACGAGAACACTCGAAAATTTTCCAATTTTCTAAAATGTGTTAAAACTCTCCTAGGTTCACTACTTGTAGTTTCGCTAAAGAATCATTCGTTTTGTTTTTGATCTTTCACGTCTTAATTATTCGAATGATGGTTACATCATAAATAATCAAATGATAGTGTTCGAATATAATCACCCGAGTAGTAAAATATTCATAAAAATATTAGATTCATCAGAAAATAGCTTAATGTATTTCCACGAATTTTCATGATTCTCAATTAGTTGGAGATTTACAGAATTTTCAGGAATTTCGGAAATTTTAAAAATTCGAGAAATTCGGAAGTCTCACGATTTTTCGAAATTTTAAGGAATTTGCAACATTCTAAAGCTATGCAAATGTTAAATTCTTCGAGAATTTGAAGTTTCTCGAAAACTCTCAAAATAAAGAAAATTTCAAAGATTTTGAGAATATCACAACTCGAAAGATGACTGTACTTGCACGAACTTTCATAATTTCCAATTAGTTTAAGTTTCAGAGAATTTGCAGGAATTTCGGAAATTTTGAAAATCAGAGAAATTCGAAAGATGCACGATATTTCGAATTGTCGAGAAATTGACAAAATTCAAAATCTTTATAAATGTTGAGTTCTTCGAGAATTTTTAATTTCCAATAATTCAGAGAATTTCGTAGATTGTGAGAACATCAAAACCCGAAAAAACTACTGTATTTTCATGGAGTGTGATAATTTTCAATTAGTCAAAGGCTTAGAGAACTTACAGGAATTTCATAAATTTTTACAATTCAAGACATACGAAAAATTTACGATTTTTCGAAATATCGAGAAATCTCTAAATCTATATGAATGTTGAATTCTTTGAGAATCTAGACTTCCTCCGAAATTCCTAAAATTTCGAGAATTTCAAAGACTTCGAAAATATCGAAACTTCAAAAATAACCGTATCTTCACGAATTTTCATAATTTTCAATTTGTTCAAGTTTCAGAGAATTTGCAAGAAGTCCAGCAAATAAAAATAATTATAAATATCAACATTTTTATGCAAAAGTTATCAATCCACAGTTGAGACATAAAATATGATATTTCTCGACAAATGCCGAAGAAGCTTTTTCCCGACTGTCAAGTTTGCAAAACGAGCCGAAGGCAAGTTTTGCTAATTCGTTAAAAAAGCTCTTTTTCGAAAATTAAGGGATATACTATATCATTTTCCCGAACAACCTGAAGACCATACGATTTTCGACTATTCTAGCCGTAAAAAAAATCGTCACATTTCCTCTACGGCGTTAGGAGGAAATCCGAAAACCACGAAAATGTGGGAAGCGAAACGTCAAAACTTCCAAATCCCATTCGATTTCTTCTCCTCGATAACGGAACTTTCGAAAAGCCTGCAAAAAGCTCGATAAAACAATCGACAGTCCCGTTCCCACTGGTCTATTAGCCGGTAAACGATTCGAAATCGACTCGTCGCCGCGAGGGAAAACTTTTGGACAGCCAGCCCAAGGAAATTTCCCGGTAAAGCATCGGTATTCCGTTCTATCTACAAGGCGCGTGCCGGCGTTACACTTTTATAAAGAGCGGCAGCGCGGAATACCAATGCAGCCCGTCGCGAAAGTGCCTCTCGTCGAACGATCGTGAGCGCTTGAAAATATAATCTTATCTTCCGTTATTGCGGAAGGCAACAGGTATGAAAGGTAACTCTTGTGTGGAAGCTCGAATTATCTTGGCGAATTTCGCGAAATCGGTGCCACGGCGTGCATTACCCTTGACACGGTTATAACGACCTCGAGAATCGCGCTGCAACTAACAAAAAACTAGCACGAGTCGCTTTTTCGAGCAACATTTTTTACATTAATGATCTTCGTTCCGGTCGGGGAAACTGCGAGTTCAACTTTGAAATATGGATAGATATATAGATAATAGTATATTGTGCGACTAGTGGGAGAAGGAGAAGATTCCATCGGGGCCCGCTGAGAGGGGAGGAAATAATGGATTACCTGATTGATTGACGCAACAATCACCTTTAGAGCGTTGCTTCGTACTTAAGGGAGTTGAAAACTAATCATCGCCTTCGTCACTTTGATTTTCATCAGGATTGATTATGACTGTATTCGACGCTTTTGCGAACAACAACAAAAACATTGCAGCAATACACAGTTTTGTAATTTTGAGGTTAGGGCTGGGGAGTTTGACGTTTCGATATATGTCGAGTCGCTCGTCCGCTAGTGGGCGAACGAATTCATCACTCACATGCCATCCGTTAACTATCAGGTAATGCATTATTTCGTCCACTCTCAGCAGGGACACGAAATTGCATATTTCTCGTGGGCGTTGAATAATAGTATATTGTACGACTATTGGGAGAAGGAGAAGATTGCATGCGCGGGAAATTGCTGTACGAGCGTAGCTAGTGCAGTAACACGCGAATAGAATATTCTTCGTCGACCAATAGTCGGACATAATACTTTATTTAACAACCGCGAGGAATATGTGATTTTGGGGCCCGCTGAGAGGGGAGGAAATAATGGATTACCTAATTGATTTACGCAACAATCGCCCTTAGAGCGTTGCTTCGTACTTTAGGGAGTTGAAAACTAATCATCGCCTTCGTCACTTTGATTTTCATCGGGATTGATTATGACTGTCACTTTTGTAAACAACAACGAAAACTTTCCAGCAATACACAGTTTTGTCATTTTGAAGTTAGGGCTGGGGAGTTTGACGTTTCGATATATATGTCGAGTCACTCGTCCGCCATTTTGTTTCCATTATTGCTGGACACAAGATGGCGTTTACGTTCAAAAAATCTATGTTGCTGTTTAAAAATGACATAAAAATGAAAAGTACACAATTTGAGGACGACATTTGAATGATTTATGAGTCGCAATATCCATGAAATTTGCGTAAACGTTCCCCTCATCAATCTGTGGGAGAAGTAAATCATTCTGTGGGAGATTATCCACTTCTCCCACGGGTTGGTGTATTTCTCCCACGCTGTACGTCAATAGTCATGGCAATTATTTCCTCTTCTCTCAGCAGGGCCCCGAAATTACATATTACTCGCGAGCGTTGAATGAATGAATTTATTTGCTTCTAAAATACATTAGTACAGTATTTATACGATTTGTTTTTTACAGTTATTCTCGGTTTTCTTTTTTTTTTTTTTTTTTTGAAAAACTGATTTCAGAGATGCCCGAATTCTGAAAAAAGCTGAATGGAAACCTAAAATGTACGAAAATTCCAATCCTGAAATTTTGAACTTCTTCGGAATGTTAATAATTTCCAAGTTTTTTGAATTTTTCTGTACATCTGAATTTTTGGGAACTTTCAAATTATTCGACATCGCAAAATTTTTCAACGTTGTGAAATTTTCTATATTTTTGAACATATATGTAAGGTATTTCAAAAATTCAACATTTTCCGAATTTCCACGATTTTGCTTAGTTTTGAAATTCTTACAATTATTATATTATCCAGTAATCCTAAAATGTTCACGATTTTCAAGATATTCAGAACTCATTGAATATTCGGGGTAGTTGAAATATAATTCGGAATTCACAATTTTTTCATAATTTTCAAATCTTTGTTATTTTGTACTTTTTTATTTGAATTGTTGGATTTTGTCATGTCTATGTGTCAATTTTTTTAACATATTTCCATTGTATTTCTTAGAAATAATTGTTCATTGTTTTCATGATTTTTCAATTCTTGAAAAATGGAAAATTTTTGACATTTTAGACAGTGACGAAATTTTTTGCCATCTCCAATTTTTAGCTATTGTTTGAAACTAATTCTCTGCTTCGTCTGGTCTTTTTCAGCTCTATTTAACGAGATTTAGCACGTTTTCGAGATCGGTTAAAAAAAAAAATGAATAAATAAAAAACCAATCATTGGTTTCCAACGGTTTTTTCAGATACCGCCAGGGTAGCCACGAATTCCTTGCTCTGTGAAGAAAATGGCGAGCGGTGGAAAAGCGGGAAAAACGGTGGGACTCGATTCGAGAAAAGATTTCTAGCCATATTCATGGCGCGTGCATGCTTACGGAAGCACGTTCCCAGAAAGCTGTAACTGCAGATATGCCTACTTCGTGCCTCGTATCGATTCGCGGCTATCTCTAATCGTTATCGGGATTCTTGGGCTACAATTCCCCATTTTCACGGTGCATTTAGAAAAAACCCCTCCTCTGTGGGAATTCTCAGTTTCTTTTTTCCCGATTTCTCTTCTCAACGACGAAGAAACTTTGTTACTCGATTTAAGAACAGAATCCAACTGTAATTCAGTCGAATCTAATTTCGAATCATCATGTCCTCATACCAAAATTTCATAGTAAAGAAAATGCGAGTTTCTGAAATTCGTGAGTCTCGAACTGATTTATTTCGGAAAACTATAGATAATCCAGTGTTCAATATGAGCTCATACACACAATTTTCTACGCGTTTTTTGGGCCCCATTTTATTAAACTTTCCCATTTACAAGTTCTGTATGATGTTTTGAACGTGCGAAATGAACGGAGAATCGGGAAATTGGATACAAGACAATATGAAGAATGAAGTGAATAAATGAGTTCAATCAATTCATTAGTCATGAATGATTGAACTTATATCAAATTTCAATTCAATTAATAAATTATTACAATTGTATTCTACAAATTCATAATTTTTTGTTCTGATAGCAAAGAATGGTGGAGTATTTCGTGATGTTTTATCATTTTCTCGGTTTTTCCCGACATTTGGGCCCTTGCGGGGTATGTCTCTTGAACTGTGAAAAATTGCTCTTTTTTATTACGTTTTCTCGTTCGAACGTTAATCAATTGACAAACGACGCGCTATTGACGAAATGACGATTCACGGCGGTTGTCATTGAAGCTTTTTTTTTTCACCACAAAATTGATCCAGATTCTTGATCGTATTTCTATCGAAATAAAAATTTTCGAGTCATGAAATGATAAGCTGTGTTATTCCTGTGGATTTTGGAAATTTTTGTCGATAATTTCTGTCACCTCATTTTCGACATCATCAATTTAATAATGTGTGGTTCAAGTTTCAAGGAAACTTGTCCAATTATCAGCTTCCTACCTATTTTTCGAAACATGTTTTTTCCACGTCTTTCCACTTTCACCACTCTAACGTTCGATTTTGTCCACCGATTCTGACTTTTTCGTTGTAGACTGTTTATGAATCGGTTACTTTAACACGGATCGAATTATGGAAAGTTTGTTTCTGATGCGGGTTGAGATCGAACGACTGCAATTATAAAGCTCGAAGATCGCGATGTTCCGTCATCGTTAGGCAATTCGGACAGCGAGTGCTATTATATCGAGTCGGGAAATCTCTCCCCATTTAAGAATAAAGTACGGAACTGGTCGCCCGACAAAGTTTATGGCGCTGCCAATGGCAGCTGGAAAGAGGTGACCGCAGCAAACGACGTATTTTTAAGCGTGTTACGCGACACATCGATGCGTTCAGTGATTGCCACACATTTCACTGCTATTCTCCTGTTCATACAAACTGCACCAAATATCACGAATTTTCATAATTTTTGATTAGTTGGAGTTTCAGAGAATTTGCGGGAATTTCGATAATTTTGATAAATTCGAAAAGTACACGATTTTTCGAAATTTCGGAAAGATGCAGAGAGAATTATGAGATGAATTCTTTGAGAATTTGGAGTTTCTCGAAAATTCCCAGAATATAAAGAATTTCGGAGATTTTGATTATATCAGACTTTGACAAATTACTGTATTTTCATGAATGTTCATAATTTTTGGGTAGTTGAAGTTGAAGAGAATTTTCAAAAATTTCGGGAATGTTGAAAATCCGAGAAATTTGAAAGTTCCACGATTTTTAGAAATTTCGAGAAATCAAGAAAATTCTGTCTGTGAAATTCTTCGAGAATTTCGGATTTTTCGAAAATTCCCAAAATACAGAGAATTTTTAAGATTTCAAGAACATTCAAACTTTGAACAATTACTGTATTTTCGTATATGTCTATAATTTTTGGGTAGTTGAAGCTGAATAGAATTTTTAAAAATTTCGGAAATTTTGAAAATCCGAGAAACTCCAAAGTTCCAAGATTTTTCGAAATTTCGAGAAATCAAGAAAATTCTGACTCTATACAAATGTGAAATTCTTCAAGAATTTGGGATTTCTCGAAAATTCCTATAATACAGAGAATTTTGAAATTTCGAGAAGATGCAAACTTGAAAAATTACTTTATTTCCACGAATGATAATAATTATGAGTTGAATTCTTCGAGAATTTAGAGTTTTTTGAAAATTCCCAGAATATAGAGAATTTCCGAGATTTTGATAATATCAAACTTCGAAAACTTACAGTATTTTTATAAATGTTTATAATTTTTGGGTAGTTGAAGTTACAGAGAATTTTCGAAAATTTCGGACATTTTGAAAATCCGAGAAATTCGAAAGTTCCACGATTTTTCGAAATTTCGAGAAATCAAGAAAATTCTGACTCTATATAAATGTAAAATTCTTCGAGAATTTTGGATTTATCGAAAATTTACAACAACAAAAAAGAGAATTTTGAAGATTTCGAGAACATTCAAACTCGAAAAATTACTATATTTCCACGAATTATAATAATTCTCAATAAGTTGAAGTTCTGGAGAATTTCCAGGAATTTCAAACATTTTGAAAATTTCAGAATTAAGAATGTTTCACGATTCTTCGAAATTTCGAGAAATCGAAAAAATTCTAAACCTAGATGAATGTTGAGTTCTTGGAGAATTTTGGATTTCTCGAAAATGCTCAAAATACAGAGAATTTTGAAGATTTCGAGATCATCAAAACTTTCAAAACTACTGTATTTTCACGAACTTCCATAATTTTTAATTAGTAGAAGTTTCAGAGAATTTGCAGGGATTTCGAAAATTTTGAAAATTTGATACTTCCGAAAGTTTTACGATTTTTTGAAATTTCGAGAAACCCAGAAAATTCTGACTCTATATAAATGTGAAATTCTTCGACAATTTTGGATTTCTTAGAAATTCCTGAAGTACAGAGAATTTTGAAGATTTTAAGAACATCTCAACTTCAAAAATTACTGTATTTTCACGAACTTTTATAATTTTGAATTGATCGAAGTTTCAGAGACTTTGCAGGGATTTCGAAAATTTTAAAAATTTAAGAAACTCGAAAGTTTCACGATTTTTAGAAATTTCGAGAAATTAAAAGCATTCTAAAGCTATGTAAATGTTGTATTCTCCGAGACTTAAAAATGTCTAGAAAATTTCCAAAGTACAGAGAATTTCGAAGATTTCGAGAACATCAAAACTTGGGAAATTACTGTATTTTCACGAATTTACATAACTTTTGATTAATTAAAGTTCCAGAGAATTTGCAGGAATTTTAAAAATTCTGTAAATCTCAGAAAATTAAAAGTTTCATGATTTCCCGAAATTTAAAGTAATTGAGGAAATTTCCAATATCTATAAATGTTGAATTCTCCGAGAATTTCAGATTCCATCAAAATTCCCCGAAATACAGAGTATTTCTAAGATTCTAAGAACATGAAACATTAAAAAATTTCTACTGTATTCTCACGAATTTTCATAATTTTTAATTGGTCGAAGTTTGGAATTTCGGAAATTTCATACAATAAATTACAGAAATTCTCAAGATTTATAATTTTTCGAAATTCCGAGGAATCGAGAAAATTCTAAATTCATATGAATGTTTATTTCTTCGAGAATTCAGAGTTTCTTGAAAATTCCCTGAATTCATAAAATTTCAAAGATTTTGGAAGAATCAAAACTCCAAAAATTACTACATTTTCATGAATTTTTGTAATTTTCAATTAGTCAAAGTTTCAGAGAATATTCAGGAGTTCCAGAAATTTTGAAAAATTCGCGATTTTTCGAAATTTTGAAAAATTAAAAAAATTTTCGAATCTTTTTAAATGTCGGATTCACAGAGAATTTTAGAATTCTCTAAAATTCCCATAATACGAAAAAATTTTTAAGATTTTAAGAACATAAAAACTTCAAAAATTACTGTATTTTTACGAAATTTCATAATTTTTGATTAGTCGAAGTTTCAGAGAATCGCAAGGATTACTAACATTTTAAAAATTCGAGAAATTCAAAATTTTTACGATTTTTCGATATTTCGAGAAATTGATAAAATCCAAAATTTCTATGAATGTTGAATTTTTTGAGAATTTAGAGTTTTTCAGAAATTCCCACAATACAGAGAATTTCAAAGATTTCAAGAACACAAAAACTTCATATAAATTACTGTATTTTCACGAATTTTCACGATTGTAAATGAGTCGAAGTTACAGAGAATTTTCAAAATTTTCGGAAATTCCGAAAATACGAGACATTCGGGAATGTCACGATAATCCGAAATTTCGAGAAACTGAGAAAATTGTCAATTTATATAAACGTTGAATAAAATTACACAGTGTAACAAATTTTTCAGGTTGCTCCACATGCACTACCTAAATTCTAAATGATGCGCTTTAGATAGTTGACGTATGATTCCAATTTCTCCCACTCGTGTAACAATATTATTCTATACCTCAATTGGATGCTAATATCGCTCATTAAGTTCCATTCTGCACAGAGGAACATAATCTTCTTCCAGATTTTAATAATATGACTGATAATTAACTGCTCGATCACAATACTCGCAGGTAATTATTGGAAAGTAACTTTCATTTGATTTCCTCTCTTCAATATGCACTTTTTACGAGAAAAAATTAGCGGAGAAAACAGGGAAATCTATGTTTTTCGTCCAAAAAAGCAATCATTATGAATATAATTGAGAAAACTTGTCGGTCATTGTAACTTGACTTTACTATAAAAATAGTAATTGCATCAAAAGTAAAATCGAGGTAGATTATATCCGTTTTGTAGAATACGAAAAAATAATCAAAACGTATCTTACATTTTTTCGATTATTCCAAAATTGAAGGAGCTACCATTAATTGATGAAAATTTCCATCAATTCCTATTCAATTCTACCGATTCTCATCAATCTTAATCGATTCCCACCAATTTTTGTCGGATTCCATTGATTTCCATCAATAATCATCGAATCATATGAATTTCTATCAATTCCTATCCTCCCATTGATTCTAATCGATTCTTCCTCAACTCCTATCGACTCTCATCAATTTCTGTCAATTAATATTAAAAAATTTCTTCTAATCCCCATTAATTCTCATTAATTTACATAATTTCCCACTAATTTCTATTGATATCCATCAATTACCATCGATTTCCGTTGATTTCTATTGATTCCTATCGACTGTTATTAATTCCTATCAATTTCCATTGATTCTAATTAATTATCATCGATACCCATTAATTTCCATGTACTTCTATTAATTTACATTAATTTCCATTAACTCCGATCTATTTCCATCAATTCCCATTAATTCATTTTAATTCTAATTAATTCTTATCAATACATACAAATTCCTACCAAATCCTATCCTCCCATTGATTCCTATCAATTTACATTGATTGTCATCGATTCTTTCTCAACTCCTATCTACTCTCATCAATTCCTGTCAATTAATATTCAAATATTGCTTCTGATCCCCATTAATTCTCATCAATTCACGTCATTTCTCACTTATTACTATTGATTTTTATCAATTACCATCAATTTTCATTAATTTCCAATGATTTCCCGTGCATTCCAATTGGTTCCTAATAATTACTATACACTTCGCACGGATAAAACTTTTGAACAAACGTCCAGAGGGATTCATTAGTCGAAATTACTTAATTGGTCGAAATAATCTTTTGGGCGAAAATACACGAAAACCTAGATGAAGGTTATCGCTCGAAGCCCTCTAGTTATTACAGTATTGTTATGAAACCCTACTATTAATAGCACATATCAGACTCTGCTGAAAAGGGAATATACTGTCGGAAAAAAACCATTAAATTCATAATTTCGATTCGCCCTCTCACGGAAAACAGCATTCCTTCGGGTCTCTTAATATCTACGAATTTCTTATTCTACAGTGCATAATATCGTGATTAGAATATTTTTAGTCTCTTCAAATCCCATGATTTTAATTTTTTATATGTTCTTCAAATTTCAAGACCTAGTTTCCCCACAAACCCAACGTCCACATGACCACATTTTCCGCGACTCTCATCCACTCAACAAAAGCACCGATAATTACACCTCGTTCTTACTCCGAAAGCAATGAAAAAAAATGTGTCGCTTTTTACTTCGGCACTAACGAACCGCATTCCAGTTACACGTAGCTACGATTCAATTACCACCACCCGAATGAATAATGCATTTTCTCTCGCGTAAATAAACAATTGTTATTATTTGCCAGAGTCCGTCATGGAGGAAGTAATTTCGCGCGGAGACTCAACATTTTTTTACGACATCATTCATCACGAAATTGTCTCATGATCCGGATCATGAGTGCGAACGTGTGCTACAAGGGTAAAAGTGGCCTACTTGGTGCGGTTTAACACGAAACGTTGATGGCCAATAACATAATTATTTATCTCCTTTACAGTGCCTGTCATCGAGCGATAAAAAAATTTTTTCTTCCTTGTTTAAAGTACCCCGACCTCGTTCCGGGCACTCGGAGAGTTCGGATTCGATATTATGGAGATGTTACGCGCTCGCGAGATTAATTGTGCCGGGAACGGAGTCGATAAATTTTCTTGTGCATTCGTACGAGGCAAATGTGATTAATCGGGGCACGAAAGGTGGAGAAGAATTTTGAGTTTTGGAGCGTAACTTAACCATTTGAACATTATTGGGGGATGGGTGTTATTTTTTTCGATTTAGGGAACTAAAAAAATGTAGGGAAACTGAATGGGGATTTTGATAAGAAATTATTGGAAAATTGTCGTTCTTTGTTAATTTAGGGAACCTGAAAAAATTTAGGGAAGGTTAAAAAGAATTTTACGTAGACATTGTTGGAAAATTGTCGGAAATGAATAAAAATTGTTTAATTGTGTGCAACTGGGAAGTTCTAGAGGTTTTCGATAAATTGCGAATTTTTTGGAGAATTCGTAATTTTTACGGATTTCTGTAAAATTTGGGATTTATGAGCATTTTTTTAATTATGTATCTTATTTTTGGTACTTTTTTAGGGTTTTATAGATTATGTTGAAGTTTTCGAGAATTTCAGGGTTTTGAAGAATTTTTTTAGACATTTCGTAATTTTTGGAATTTTTTCGTGAAGATTTTGTCGCACTCTAAAAGTAAATTTGGACTATTTTCCGTAATTTTCTGCAAGTTTTGAAAATTTCTTAACCCATAGTGGATTTTTCTCGATTTAATGAACCTGAAAAAATTAATTAAAAACCTCTAGAGTTTTGAGGGCTGCGGATATTTTTCAGACTTTTGAAAATTTTCAAATTTAGAGCATAACATAACCTAACCCCTTGAACTTTATTTGGCGATAGTTGCAATTTTTCTCGATTTAGGGAACCTAACAATTTCATTTAGAAATTCTTGGAAAATCGTCCATTTTTTCAATTTAGGAAACGTAAAAAGAATTTCACGTGAACATTTTTGGAAAATTGTTGGAAATGAAGAAAAATTGTTAGCATGTGTATTGTTAGCAACTGGAAAAGTTCTAGAGGTTTCCGATGAATTTTGAATTTTTTGGAAAATTCGTGATTTTTACGGATTTCTGTCAAATTTGGGATTTATGAGCCTTTTTCGATAATGTAACATATTTTTGGTACGTTTTTGAAGTTTGATGAATTATTTCGAAAAGTTTTCAAAAATTTCAAGGATTCAACGAATTTTTTCAGACATTTCGTAATTTTCGAAATTTTCCTGAAAATTTCATTGCACTCTGAAAGTAAATTTCGACTCTTTTTCGTAATTTTCTCAATCTGGGAAAAATTTCCAAAACTATCTTAACTCATCGTAAATTTCTCTCGATTTAGTAAACTCAAAAAAATTAATTAAAAGTCTTCAGTTTTACGAATTTCTGATATTTTTGAGACTATCAAAAACTTTCAAATTTTGCAAATGCAAAATCACTAGGAAAATTCGTTGTTTTTGAAACTTTGAAAATAATTACTATTGCCCCATCTGATCGAATTTTCAAAATAACACAATTCGAAGCTTTCAGCCTCTTATTTCTTCAACTTGGAGATTTTAATTGATGTGCGATTTTATTCTTACATTGAAATTCATTATAAAGATTCAAGTTCTATTATCATTTCGTATCACCGAAGCCAAAAGCAATCACCCCCTGTCACACAAACGTATTTTCCAGAGCCAAGTTTTTCATTTCACGAAAATTTTTCAATTAAATGAACCCTCCCAAGGTCCCACATCAAGGGGATTCGGACTTTTGTGCAGCTTGACACAGGTTTAACTCCGCATCAAGAGTCTTAAATTCAAATATCAATATTGTAATTAAATAGTTGATGAGTCGCCCAGTATTCCATGATTCAAGTCATTCCGTATTAAAAGTAGGAAGAAATCGTGCGATTGTTTTGTTTGAGTTTCTAATCGTCTTGACTGTGAGAGTAAGAGAAAACGTTTTTTTTCACGGTTGACAATACTTTTTACTTGGAAGTGGTTATACAAGGACAAAAGTTATACAAATGGAATATCGACCATTTCAATAATATAGGCATGTACATGAATTTATACTCAATTTTTTTTCTCCATTGATCATTGTTTGTACATACACATATTTTTTTGCTGTTATTTTGACAATTTTCGAAATTTCGAGCATCGTAATTATTTCTGATATGACTAAAAATCGCACTATTTTGGAAATGTTGTGAATTTTCAGGATTATCTGAATTTTTGAATTTTTATAATTCACGAATTTTTTGAGACTGACAAATTTGCAAAAATCTCATAATTTTTGGAAAGCTTAGATATGTTTCCCTAATTTTTGAAAATGATGGAAAATTTGACAAATTCCAAAACTCTGCAATTTCCTACAGTTTTAACGTCATAAAATTCTTAAAATTTCCACAGTTGTTGAAATTTCGAAATTATGAGTACTTACGTGAATATTGAAAATCTTGGAATATTCTAAACGTCCAATATTTTCAACTTGTAAAATTTCTTGACATGTTAGGTAATCGTGAAATTTACGATATTTTCAAAAAAACGAAATTCTGAAAATTTGCAAAATTTTCACATTCCTTAAAATTAAAAGCATCGTAATTATTTTCAAAATTACTGGAAATCTTACTATTTTTAAAATGTTCTAAATGTTTAAAATCCTCTCAATTTTTTAAATTCGCAAAGTTTACGAATTTTTTAAGATAAACAAATTTGAAAATATCTTACACTTTTTTGGAATGTTTATTTTGAAAATAGAGAAAATTCCGATAATCCTCAAAATTTCGGAATTCCCTACAGTTTAACACTATGGAATTCTTAAAATTTTTGAAGTTTTTGAAATTACAAAATAGTGAATACTCACGAAAATATTGGAAATCTTCAAATATTCAAAATTTTCAATATTTTCGAATTGTAATAAAGTTTCTAGAAACACTAAGTATTCGTGAAATTGACGATGTTTTCAAAAGTAACAAAATTCCAAAAGATCGCAAAATTTTCACAATTTTTTAAAATTTTAAGGAGAGTAATTATTTTCAAAGTTACTGAAAATCTTACTATTGTGAAAATGTTTGAAATTTTCAAGTTGCTCAAAATTTCAAGAATTTTCACAATCTACGAATTTTTTAAAATTACCTAATTACAAAAAATCTCATAATTTTCTAAAATGTTAGATATCTTCAAAATTTTAAAGATAATTAAAATTCCGGAGATCCTCAAATTTTGGAATTCCCTAAAGTTTAACATTATGAAATTCTAGAAATGTTCACAGTTGTTAGAATTTAAAAATTGTGAAAACTTAAAAAATCTCAAAAATCTTCGAATTTTTGAAATTTCCAATATTTTCGAATTGTAAAGTTTCTACAAATGTTAGGAATTCGTGAAATTTACGATGTTTCCAAAATTAACAAAATTCTGAAAATTCGCGAAATTTTTACAATTCTTGAATTTTAAGTATTGGAATTGATATCAAAATTACTGAAAATCTCACTATTTTGAAAATGTTTTGAATTTTTAAGTTCCTCAAAATTTTTGAAATGTTCGTAATTTATGAATTTTTTAAGATGAACAAATTTCAAAAAAACTTCTAATTTTCTAAAATGGTAGATATCTCTCAAATTTTAAAAATAATTTAAATTTTGAAAATCCTCAAGATTTTATTTTTTATTTCATTTTTTTGTTTCTTTTTAATTAAATTCCCTACAGCTTTATATTATGAAATTGTAAAAATCTTCACAATTCTCAACATTTCAAAATAATTGTAAATATTCACGAAGATATCAAAAATCTTCCAATATTCGAAATTTCCAATATTTTTAAATTGTAAAGTTCCTAAAAATGTAAGGTATTCGTGAAATTTATGATTTAGAATGAGAATTTTCATAATTCACGAATTTTTTGAGATTAACACATTAAAAAAAATCTCACAATTTTGAAAAATGTTAGATATCCCCCAAACTTAAAAAAAAAAATCAAAATTTCGGAAACACTTGAAATTTTAAAATTTCTCACAGTTTTAACATTATGAAATTATCAAAATGTTCAAAATTCCTAAAATTACACAATTATTGTAAATACTCACGAAAATATAAAAAATCTTGGAATATTCGATATTCCCAATATTTTCAAATCATAAAATTTCTAGAAATGTTATGTATTCGTGAAATTAACGATATTTTCAAAATTAACAAAATTTGCGAAATTTTCACAATTCTCATCATTTTAAGCATTGTAACTATTTTCAAAATTATCCTTATTCAGCTACCTTCAGCTGAAAATTATAGAGAATAGCTTTTTTTTAATTTTCTATCCCATCATCGTGCTCCAACATATTTTCATTGAATTTCCAATAAATTTTCAGAAAATTTCTGTTGACATTTGAATTTTTCCATCTCCCATTTTCCACTTGAATCGTAAATGGATGACGCACGTCGAGTGAAATGAGAGAGGAGCAAAAAAGATTTTTCCGCGTGTAACCATCAAATCGAAATCTATTCCACTATACGATACATAAAGTGAATAATTGTACTTGAAGGATATACACTGAGTAACTATCAAAATCAGAGTTGCGAATAAAAATTCAATCTCGTATTTTTATACCCTCGTACAGAGAGTTTCTCCGAGAAAAACGAGGAAACGTAGATGCAGATTTTACATGGCATGACTCGTGATGAAAATTCTGCGAGGTCGAATATTTTAATTTTCGTTCGAATAACTGTTTCAAAATTACCCTTCTATTTCCAATGTATCATATGCAATACTTATCGCAACGGAGATAATTGCAGAGGTAATTATGGTTCGAGATTCAAAAGGTCGAAAATTAGCTGTTAACCTAGCTAAATGGAGTTGGTTCAAATTTTATCTCGTGTATGCTGAATTTTATTCTTTTTATCAACTTGAAGCTGTTTTTCCAGTTTTATTGACGAGTTTAGGTTATTCTGCTTGATTACTGGTGAGTTGAAAACATTTTTTGTTCAGAAATTTTGTGAGCATTTTGAGTGATTTGTTGAGTGGAATGAAACGTGAAAAATGTAATTTTAGAAACTTTTTATGTATCGCTAACCCTAACCCCTAGCGACATCGAAGAAACTGCAGAAAACCTCAATTTTTTTTTTTAAACCGATCTGAATTTCGAAAAATATCAAAAAAGTAAGGACGAGGAAATTTTAATCTTTCACAAATCTCGAAATAATCGTAAATTCGAGAATTTTTCGGAATTTTAGAAAATTTTGGATTCTCCATATTTCTGTATCCTCCAAATTTGCGAATTTTTCCGGAATGTTTATAATTTTTGGGTTTTCATAATTTTTCAATATTTCTTGATTTTTTGAAACTTCCGAATTTTTCGACATTGCACGATTTCATACATATATTTATACAAAGATCTTTCGAATTTTGAAAACTTTAAAATATTTTTGGGATTCCTGCAATTTTCAGAACTTTTGGAGTCGCCAGAATTTTTAAATTATTCGAATATTCTGAAATGTTTTACATTTGCCGGAATTTTAAGTATTTATTTTTTAAGTTATTCATTAAGTTTCGAATTATAATTCGAATGATTCGAAACTTCCAAATTTCTCATACTTTTTGATTTGTTTCTATCCTTCATGTATTTCAAGTTTTTTTTTTTTCAAATTTTTGAATGTACTTAGATTCTGTTTCTTCGGATAATTTTTAATTATCTTCATAATTCTTCAATTTTTCGATAATTGAAAAAGTTGAAAATAATCAAAAATTGTAAGAAGTCCAAAAAATTTCAAAAATATGAATCATTACATAATTAAACGGTGTTTTGGAAATTTTAACAATTCCAAAAGTATGGAAAATATGAACATTCGAAAAGTGTTGTTGAATTTCGAGAATTTGAAATATCTTTCCAAAAATTAGGAAATTTTCTAGATTATCCACATTTTTTAATTCTTCAAATTCTTCAACTTTTTCAAAATGTTCATAATTTTTTGGTTTCTGAAATTATTTAATGTTTCTAGATTTTTGGAAACTTTTGAATTTTTCGAAATCAACGAATTTTTTGACATTGCATAATTTTGATACATCCAAAAAGATCTTACAAATTTCGAAAGTTTAACATTTTTGGAAAGTTTACAATTTTCAATACTTTTGGAATCGTTCGAATTTTTATATTATCTAAAAATTCTGAAATGCTTCACATTCTTCAGGCTTTTTTGAATTCCTTAAAATTTTTTCAATAATTGAAATGACTTAAAACTTTCGAATTTTTCATACTTTTTAATTCGTTTCTATCCTTTGTGTATTTCAGGTTTTTTTTTTTTTTTCAAAATTTTGAATCCACCGTAATTCTGTTTCTTCAAATTAATTTCAAATCATATTTGTTAATGCTCAATTTTTCGAAAATTGAAAATTTTTCACATTATCTCAAATTTCAAGACGTTGAAAAAATCTGGAGAATCGGAAACATTTCATACTTTTACGATGATCCGAAAATTTCAACGATTCCAAAAGTATCAAAATCTAAATACTCCAAAAATTTTGTAGAATTCCGAAAATTCGAAACATTTAAAAAAATTTAGAAGTTTTTGTAACGTCCGAAAATTCTTTAATTCCGCGAAATCCGAAAGTTACAAAAAATCCAGAAATATCAAAAATTTATAAAAAATTAAAAATTAGGGACGTTTTGAAGGTCAACGATTTGGTGAATTCGGAAATTTTCCAAACTTCTCAACAATTCCGAACATTTTTATAATTTTACGTACGAAACTTTCCCCGAAACTAAAATACAACCATACTCTAAATGAAATATAGTTAATTTCTAAACAAATTTTCGAAATCCAAAAACATTTTTGGAATATTTATATTATCAATACTTTTGAAATTGTTTAAATTTTCAAATCATTGTGAAATTATAAAATGTTTTCGATTTTCGAAATTTTTTAAATTTTTTACAATTTTTAATTATTTGGAACATTTTCAATTTCTAAAAAATTGAGAAATTATAACAATAATCTAAAATTGATTCGAAGAAACAGAATCGAAGTGAATTAAAAAATTTGAAAAAAAAAAACTTAAAATATTAAAAGGATAGAAACAAATCAAAAAGTATGGAAATTTCGAAAGTTTCCGATTATATGAATTATTGAAAAAATTCTGAAAAGTTTAAAAAATTCTGGAAAATGGGAAGAATTTTAGAATTTTTTAATAATATAAAAATTCAAACGATTCCAGCAGTATTAAAAATAACTGTATAAACACCAAAAATGTTGTTCAATTCATAAAATTTGTAAGATCTCCTAGAATGTATGAAAATTATGCAGTGTCAAAAAATTCGTTGATTTCGAAAAATTCTAAGATTTCCAAAACTCAAAAATTTTTAAAAATTGTAAAAACCCCAAAATTATATTATAAAAATTTCAAAAATCTGGAGAATGCAGGAATGGAGAGAATTCAAAAATTTTCAAAATTCTGAAAAATTCTCGAACTTGCGAATATTCCGAGATTTGTGGAAGATTCAGATTTTCCCTTGCTTCATTTTCAAAAAATGATGAGATCACGAAAAATTTCCAGAATTAAGTCGTAATTAAGTCAAGTTAATTAATACACTAACTACATTTAAAAATTTGAAAAAAAAAAATTAAAATACCCAAAGGATAGAAACAAATCAAAAAGTATGAAACATTTGGAAGTTTCGAATTATTTGAATTGTTTTAAAAATTCTAAGGAGTTCAAAAATCCGGTAAATTGGAAACATTTCAGAATGTATGGACAATAAAATTTAAAAATTCTAACGATTCCAAAAGTATCAAATACAGTCAAAATTCTAAAAATGTTGTCGAATTTCTAATATGTATAAAATCTTTTTGGATATGTATAATTTTCGTTTGCTGCATCTCCAGGCCGTACAAATAATAATAGAAAGAGCGGAAAATGAATCCATTATTCAGTAGCTTTCATTTTTGCGATGTTTGTGAGAATCCGTTTGACCTAGGTCGCGCGAACTTGGCGTTGCCGCGTATCTCGGCTACGTATGTTACGGGCACATTTACAATTACCGAGCGGTAAATGAGCGAATTTCCACGACATACGGCCTGCGGCCACCTCGAACCTCACTTCTCTCGCGCGCTCGTCTCTACACGCAATCACTCAAATGCGGTTAAAGAAACAACAATAATGATAACCGGCGTAACGTGATGTCTTTATACCCGGAATGAATGCTTTATCGAGTCGTAAAGCCTGAATTCGACTCATGTTTAGAAAACTGTTGATGCGAAAAATAGGGATGTCACGAAAGTTGATCAATGGCTACAATAAATTATTCAGGGTCTCTATTTTTCCGACATTTTCCCTGGCGGCTTACAAGAAACCATATAAAACTGGTGGTTTTTTACGATTTTTTGAGCGAACGGAACTTAAGAACGTCTGAATTTCGAAAAATTCGCTTTTTCGTCAACCAAATAAGCGTCCGAATTCGCAAATTTTTCAGAATTTTTTTAAATTTGGAAATTCTACAAAATTGTCAACTTCGACGAAAACTGGATAGTTTTGAACTTTTTTATAATGTTGAATATTCTGGGATTTTTTGGAAATTACGAATTTTTCCGGAATTAACGGATTTTTTACATTTTAAAATTCTCCATATTTTCTGGATTTTGAGAATTATCTCAATCAGTGGAATTTTATAATAATTGAAACATTGAAAATTATTGAAAATTCGAAAATTCTCAAAAGATCCATACTTTTGAAAAATATGAATGTTCTAAAAACTATTAAAATTCTAAAAGTTGTCGAAATTTTAGTGAATGTAAAAATTCTTCAGACTTTTTGCCTTCTCAAACATTTACAGAATTTCTAAAGTTTGTGATATTTCACAATAACGAAAATATGTAAAATCGTCAGAAATTTGAAAATTCTCTAAATTCTCATAACTTTCGAAAATTTCATAATTGTCTAAGTTATCAAAGTTTTTAAAAGTTTAGAATAATAAAAATATCAATAATTCTCGAAACTCAAAATTCTTGGAATTTCCATAATCTTCAAAATTATTAAAATTCTCAAAATTGTGGAAATTCCAGAAATCTTCGTAAATTTCAAAATTCTAAAGTTTTTGAAAATCCTCAAAATTCACGAAATCCCCCAAATTTCCGGAATTCCACAATAATCGAAAGACTCGAAATTTCCGAAACTTTAAAAATCCTGAAAATCCATATAATTTACGAAAATTTCACAATTCTCTAAATTATAGAAATACTCAAAATTTCACATTGGGAGATATATCTTCGAACCCCACTCTTCATAAATTTGAATTTCCATGTGAAATATTTCATTTTCACATGTACTCGGTCAAAACTACGGACATTTTTCGAAAAATACGGAAACCAGGACAGCGCACGTAAAATACGGTCATGTCCGTATAAATACGGACGTTTGGACACCCTAACCCTATTATTCTCAACCAACAAATCCCTGCCAAATTTTTCTTCAAATCCATAAAACTTCCATAAAAAACTCACTTGGCGTATAACTCTATAACTTGTCCTTGAAAATTATGCACACAAGTTTCGAATCCCGTTTTTCGGTACAACACCAACAACCAACGCCAAGTACCCATCCCCCAAGCCAAAACAACGGTTCGCCGAGAATAAATTTCTCTCCTCTACCAAACCGCCATTAATCCTAAACAGCGTTAGAAATTCGCCGTGTTTCTTAGAAACCTCATAATTATGCGATAGAAAAATGCCGGGTAATATAAACATGACGCGCGCGGTGATTGATGATGTTCATTTTAAGGAAATAGGCCAGAATGAGGCGCTAAAACGCTTTTTTTGCCGCGATCTACACAAGATCGGTCACGCACTTTCACTGATTAGTCGCGCGAATGTTAATGACGCGAAGCGCCTTCTTCATTGTCGGGGCAAAATCAATGACTTGGAAATTTCCCGATAGTAATCGCGTGTGATTCGAAAGCCGAAAAACTCGCATGACGAGGGGGGGGGGGGAGGGGCTGAGGGAGACTTGAGTCCCCCGCCCCCCTTTGAAATTCTGGAATATTTGGAAAATTGAGAACAGTGCAAAAAAGTATGTTTTGAAAAAAAATAGTGGAATAATACTGATTTTAATGAGTGTTTGTTTATTTCTAATATTTTGAACATTTTTAGATTTGCAACAATTTTGGGAATTTTCGGAGTTTAGAGGATTTTGAGAATTTCAGAAGTTTTTAAAAGTTCAAATATTTCAGAAATTTTGAAATTTTTGAAAATTTCGAAGATGTTAAAAAGTTTTAAGAATTCTGAAAATGCACAATACTATCGTAATTATCAAAATTCCGAAAAATTGACGAATGTCTGAAATTTTGAGAAACTCGATAATTTCAAACATTTCGAACATTCCAATATTTCCAACTATTTCGCGGATTTGGAAAGTTTAAAGTATTACAAGTATCTCAAAAGTCCATAGAATTTTTACATTTTCAAGAATTCTAAAAATGTTGGGAACTTCAGATATTCAAAAAAGTACCGAAAATTCTGAAAATTCACAATACTTTCATAATCATCAAAATTCCGAAAAATTTACGAATTTCTGAAACTTTGGGAAACTTGATAATTTTAAACATTTCGAACATTCCAATATTTTCAACAATTTCACGAATTCTCAAAGTTCAATTATTTCGAAATTCACAAAAGTGTACAGAATTCTGACAATTTTCAGAATTTCAAAAATTTCGGAAATTTCAGAGATTTCAAAAAGTGTCGGCAATTCTAGAAATTCACAATACTTCCATATTTATTAAAAGTCCGCAAATTTTACGAATTTCTGAAACTTTGAATAACTTGATAATTTTGAACATTTCGAACATTCCAAGATTTTCAACAATTCGCGAATTTTAAAACTTTAAATTATTTCAAAAATCTCAAAAGCCCAGAGAATTTTGACATTTTCAAGAATTCAAAAAATTTTGGAAACTTCAGAGATTTTAAAAAGTTCAAAAAATTATGAAAATTCACAATACTTACATAATTATCTATATTCCTCAAAATTCACGAATTTCTATAACTTTGAGAAACTTTATGATTTCCAACATTTCGAACATTTCAATACTGCCAACAATTTCACAGATTCTGAAAGTTCAACAATTTCTAAATTCACACAAGTGTACAGAATTTCGACAATTTTCAGAGTTTCAAAAATTTCGGAAATTCCAAATATTCCAAAAAGTTCCAAAAATTCTAAGAATTCCGGAAATTTTCATAATTCTCTAATAAAACATCACTCCTTCAATTTGCTGAATTAATTTCGAGTAAAAATCATCTTAGCCCCCCCCCCCCTCCCCGAACAAAATTTCTGGCTATATACATCCCTGTCGCACGATAATGATAAAAAACTGTAATTTCCCTTCGCACGCGTTAATTATCACTCTCATTGTTTTTTGGCACAGGCTCGTTTTTCTGATGGGTCTTTAATTACTGCAGTTTTCGGCTGAGCTTGTTTTCGCCGCTTTTTCGAGGAGCATTTAAAATCCGCTCGTTTTATAATTAGTTTCTCTCCTCATTATTATATGCTCGAGGTGTTAGGTGTAATTCACGAAATGCCTCGTTATGTTGACAGTAATTATAAGTCTGGACCGTCGTCATTACACATGAAAGTTTGGAGTAAGGATATTTTCTCTGAAAAGAGAAAGTTGGATTGCCGGTCGCTTGATGACTCGGCGGTTTTTTGCGAGCTTTGGTTTTGACGCTAGATCGCAATTTGGGATCCATTGTTGGATTTTGAATGTCATTTGTGGGCTTCGGAATACAATGGGATTGGGGGAGGGTGAAAGGATTTAATCTTGTGTATGCATCTGTATGGTTGTAGGGGGAGGAGGTTTGTTGCAACAAATCGAATTAAAAATTGTAGGGTTATTATTTTATCTCTGATCTTAGAGGTTGAGATGAAACGAAATCTTTACATTCGTTCCAGTGCAGGATTTTTGATTAATATTTTTCGGAAAATGTACGTATTTTCGAACGGTTTTTTAGATCGCAATGGAGGAATTTTTACGACTGGAACAGTTTGTGCAATTCTGGGGGTCTCTTGAATTATGATTCTTAGATGAAATTACAAGAATTTTGGAAACTTGGATAATTATGGAATTTATGTAAAATATGACAATTTCCTCAGTTTTGGGGATTTGGAATATTTTGATAGTTCAGTGATTTCGAGAAATTTCGAGATACTTAAAAATCTTGAACAATTTTCAAAGTCTTAATAATTTTGAATATTTTAACTATCCTGAGAGTTCGAAAAATGTTGAGAATTTTGGAAGTATGGATAATTCTGGAAAATCTGAAATTTGCAAAAATATAAAAAATTTCAATAATTTTAAGAATTTTAAAAGTTAGACGTATTTCGAATTTTTCAATTATTCTGGCATTTCGAAAGTTTTCGGAATTCGAAAATGTTGCACTTTTTGCGAATTGTTAGAAATTTCACTATTCTGGGAAATTCTCAAAAATATGAGAATTTTCAAATTGTCGTTAATTTTAAATATTTTCATGATTCTGAAATTGTTTAGATTCTCGAGAAATTCGAAAATACAGATAATTTTGATTCTTCCGGAAATGTTGAGAATTTCGAAAACTTTGATGATTATGAAATTCATGAAAAATATAACAAATCTCTTAGTTTTGAGGATTTATCATATTTTTATTGTTCGGTGATTTTGAGAAATTTCGAGAATCTTGCAAATCTTCAGAATTTCAAAAATCTTGGAAAATTTTTAGTTTGGATAATGCTAAATATTCAAATTATCTTGAAACTCTCGAAAATGTTGAGAAATTTGAAAACGCGGATGATTCTAAAATTTCTGATAGTTTTGAAAATTATAAAAGTTTTAAGAATTCGAATAATTTTCCAAGATGAAAGTATTTCAAATATCCTAATAATTCTGGCATTTCAAAAGTTTTCAGAATTTCAAAAATGTTGCTATTTTCGGAAATTGCTAGAATTTTCACCATTTTGAAACATTCTCGAACATATGAGAAGTACTCGCGAATCTATAATTCCGAATTGTTATTACTTTTGCGCAATGTGATCACTACGTGAATGAATATGAATCTTTTCGTTATCGGTTCGATTTTTATGAGTTTTTTTGGAAGTTGACAATTTTCGAAACCACGTCACACAGTATATAAACGCGGTTTCGTCAATCGATCCCGAATCGGTCTTTTCGGCATACGAAAACGAGTCCATCAAAACTCTTGTTTGAGTGCGCGTGTTGAAAAAAATAGTATGTGCAACACGGGCCAATGTGGCCTATTATCGGCCGCAGAATTTCACCCTCGCTCCGCTCGGGACGAAAACTTCATGCGGCCTCGAATCGGCCACTTTTGGCCCTAGTTGCACAGTGTACTATTAAAAAAAAATCTTGTTTCCTATGATTTTTTTTTCGCATCGGTCGTCCTATAAACAAAGCTCTCCGCGCACACCCAAGCCACTGGCTGATTTCCGAGTTTGAGGGTCAGAGGCAGTGTCGCGCGAATTTCAAAGAGGATCGATAAAGCCGTTCGCATCGGCGGCCAGGAGAGCGTTTAACGCGCGAGCTTCTCGAGTCACTTGCGTCTGATGGTTATTAGCATCTCAATCTCTAGTACGGCGCGACCTACGTGCTCCCGTCTGTTCGTTCCCGTTGGCCCGAAGTGGGTTACGCTTCTTTTGTCTCCCCCTGGTCACTACGTATTTCAAACGCACATTTTATCTTATCTGCCACTCCACTAGCTCTTCTCGGATATTTTTATGGTAATGCGAATCTCCGAATGAGCGGAATACTAAGCGCCAATTCGTCATAACAATAAACGCAGGCGGAAGCCTGGATTTCGGGGAGCCAGCGATTTTACATGAAATTATGCTAATTTCAAAGATAATCGGGTTCGAGTGTGTATTGATACCTGCTCCGTGGACTTGAATGAATTATTGAATATCAGTTTGATGATATTGAGATTTTGAACTCAGTCCCGTGGCAAATTATGAGCGGGGGGGGGGGGCCATGCCCCCCAATTGCAAGTTTCATGAAAGCTGGACATTATTAATTCCATTCATTTTCATTGATGACCAACAGTGCCCATCAATTACTATTGATTCCTATTGATTTCCATCAATTCCATGAATTTTTTTCAGATACGTATTAATTTCAACTAATTCCTATTAATGTTGGTCAATGGACATCACTTCCAATCAATATCTGTTGATTGTCGTCCATTTTCAAATTTTCCATTGACGACCATCAATTAACGTTAATTCTTATTGATTCCCATCTATTCCTATCAATCCCCATTGAAACTCATTAATTCCTATTCATTCCTATCAATTTCTCTTGATTTTTATCGATTTCCATTAAACCCTATTGATTTTCATCGATTTTTATGAACTGCTACATATTTCCATCAGTTTCTATCGATGAATTCTTATCAATTCCTATTGATTCCTATTAATTCCTATCAATTTACATGGATTTTCATCAATCACCATCACTTCCCATTGATTCCTATGCATTGCCATCAATTTCCATCGATTTCCACCAATCTCCAGAAATTACCATTGATTTCTATCAATTTCCATCAATCCCTATTAATTTCCATCAATTCTCATAAATTTTCTTTGGATACCCATCAATCTTCACCAATTCTTATCGATGCTGATCACAATAGCCATCACTTTCTATCGGTTCCCATTAATTTCCATTGATGACCACCAATTTCCATCAATTCCTGTTGATACCCATCGATTCCTATCGATCTCCATTAATCCTCATCGATTCCTATTTATTCTTATCAATTTTTATTGCTTGTTATCAATTCCCATCGAATCCAATCAATTTCCATCGATTTATATCAAGCCCTATCGATTCCCATTAATTTCTATCGATTAATTGCTAGCAATTCTTATTGATACCTAATCAATTACCTAATCAATTACCATTGATTCCTATCGATTCCTAGTTATTCCCATTAATTTCTTCCCTTGATTTTTATCAATTCCCATTGAATCCTATCAATTAACATTGACTATATCAACTGCTATCGATTCAAATTGATTTCTATCGATTGATTCCCATGATTTCCTATCGATTCCCATCAATTTACATGGATTTCCATCAATAACCATCACTTCTTATCGGTTCCTATCCATTCCCATCAATTTCCATCGATTACCACCAATTCCCATCAATTCCCATTAATTTTTTCTCGTATATCGAACAATTACTACCAATTCCAACCAATGCTTATCAATAACTATCACTTGCTATCAATTCCTCTCAATTTACATCGATTTTCATATATTTTCGTCAATTTCCGTTGATTTCCACCAATTTCCATTGATTCCCACTAATTTCTATCAATGTATATCCATTTCCATTGATTCCTATCAATTCCCATCGATCCTTGTCAATTCCTATTCATTCCTATCGATTTATCTCGACTGTTATAAATTCTTATTGTTTTCTATCAATTTCCATCGATTTCTATCAACTCCTATCGATTCCAATCAATTTCTGTCGATGGATTCATATCAAGTCTTATACATTCCCATCGGTTCTCATTGTTTTCCATCGGTGACCATCACTTTCAATCGATTCCTATCCATTCGTATTACTTTCCATTAATTCCCACAAATTTTCATCAATATATATCGATTCCCATCGACTCTCATCAATCCCTATGGAATCTTATCAATTTCTATCCATTCCCATAAATTTCTCTCGTTGTTATCAGTTCCCATTGAATCTTATCATTTTTCATTGACTTCCTTCCACTCCTATCAATTCTCATCAGTTTTTATCGATTAATTTTTATCAATTCCTATTGATTCTTACTAATTGGCATTGATTTACATCAATAATCGTCACTTCTTATCGATTCCTATCCATTTCCATTAATTACCACCGATTCCCATCAACTTCCATCGATTTCCACCAATTTCTATTGATTCCCATCGATTCCTGTCAATCCCTATTGATTCTCCTCAATTTTCATTTACTACTATCAATTTCTCTCGATTGTTATCAGTTCTCGTTGATTCTTATCAATTTCCATCGATTTCTGTCAATTTCTAAAGATTCACATCAGTTTCTATCGATCAATTGTCATCAATTTCTATTGATTTAAATTAATTTCTATCAATTTACATAGATTTACATCGATAACCATCACTCACCACTGATTCTTGTCTATTCCCATGAATTTCCATTGTGTCCCACCAATTCCTTTTAATTCCCATTGGTTCCCATTGTTTTTTATCAATTCCCATCCATTCTTATCAGTTTTTCTCAATTTTTATCAATTCTCAACAATCACAATTGAGTCCAATCAATTTTTTTCGACTCTTATCAATTCCTTTTGATTTTCATGAATAAGCATTTATTTCTATTAATTTTTCTCGATTGCTATTATCAATGCCCATTGATTTCTCTCAATTCCCATAAATTCCCATCGATTTCTCTTAACTTCTATCGACTCTTATCAACTCTTGTCAACTAATTTTCATCAATTTCTTTCGATCCCTATTAATTATCATCAATT
Source organism: Platygaster equestris (assembly GCA_030522785.1). Classification (NCBI taxonomy): domain Eukaryota; kingdom Metazoa; phylum Arthropoda; class Insecta; order Hymenoptera; family Platygastridae; genus Platygaster; species Platygaster equestris. The sequence goes on from JAPYZK010000418.1 coordinate 37,985, forward strand.
CACATCAATTCCCATAAATTCCGATTGATTTCCATTACCATTAATCCCCATTAATCCCTATTCATTTTTATAGATTCTTATCAATTCCTATTAATTTCCATTGATTCTGATCAATTATCACTGACTTCTATCAATTTTCATCGACCTCCATTGATTTATATTAATTCCCATCGACCCACATCAATTCCTTTTAATTTCTACCGATTGTCATCAATCTCTATAAATTCATACGAATTTCTATCAATTTCCATCCTTCCATTGATTCCCATTGATTATCATTGATTTCCATGAATTCCCGTCAATTCCCAATAATTTCTATCGATTCCCGTTGATTCCAATCGATTTCTATAAATTTTTATCAGATTCCATTTGTTTAAACTTCAGTTGATTCATGTTCGAAGAAATGGTGTAATGATATTGAATATGATACTGATATACGAAACAGTAGTTGCTAATAATTAGGAGAATCCAAGATCATTGAAGGTCATTGTGAAATCAGTAACTCGATAGACAAATAACATGAAATTTTTTATCTGCTCTGAAGCCGTACGTAATATGTAGAATCAGATTATGTGATATTTTTCTATTGCATTGGCAACAACTCATCTGATTTTAAGCATCTATTTATCATAATTATGTATTTCTACGAGGTTCTCTATTCGAACTGATAATCAAAGACAGAACGCGGAGTAGATATGAAATTCAATTTAATCCATGGAGCAAATTTGATACGATTTACTTATCTCGTTCGTCTGACGGTAACGAATTTCGTTTAAGGGTAAGCTAGTGGAGTCTTGACTTGGAACTCATATTGAGTGATTCGATTGAGAGGGATCAGATATGATGGAGAGAAAAGAATGAGATTTTCACTCATTACATATCACTATTTTGTTTTAATTGAAAGACAATTTTGTATTATCTTTGGTAATATGTGCTTTCAATCATGGGCGAACGAAGGAAAAATTTTTGAGAGGGCTCAAAAAAATGCCTGTATGTTAAAAATTTCTGAGTTTCGAATTTCTCAATTTCATAATTTTCATATTTTCATTTGTTCAATGTTGTAATTTGAAACAGTTGAATTTTCAAGGTTCAAGTATAGCTTAACGACAATTTTGAAGTCCGAACTATTTATTCAGTCGAAAATTTGCATTTTGTAGTATGTTATTCCAAACATTCATAATAAATTACGGAAACTGTTAATGAGTTCGTAATTATTCGAAACATTTCAGAATTTTGAGTACAATCATACATTTTTCTCGCGTTAAAGTTCTCAATTTATGAATTTCATCATTTTCATCCCTCAAAAATTGTAATTTCAAACTTGATAATTTTCCAAATTCACGTACTATTACACACAAATCTAGTGGGCGAACGAGTTTATCGCTCGCACGCCATACGTTAACAATCAGGTAATGCATTATTTCGTCCACTCTTAGCAGGGCCACAAAATAACGTATTCTCGCGGGAGTTGAATGATAGTATATTTTGCGACTAGCGGGAGAAGGAGAAGATTCCATGAACGAAAAATTGCTGCACGAGCGTAGCGAGTGCAGTAACACGCGAGTGGAATATTCTTCATCGACCATTCATAGTTATTCGTCGAATATTCATAGTCGCAATATCTCCAACATTTGCGTAACCTTTCTCTTCTCCAACCTGTGGGAGAAGTAAACCAACCCGTGGGAGAAGTACTCACTTCTCCCATGGGTTGGCATTTCTCCTACGTTTTACGTCAACAATCAGGTAATTCATTATTTCTTCTACCCTCAGAAATAACATATTTCTCGCGGGCGTTGAATATACCTTTCTATTGCCCTCGGTGTATAAAGTATCGAATGTGCCAAAACAACTTATTGCACTTCGACATATAATACACTATTACAAGCCTCCGAACCAAATTTCTGGCAATGAAAATGTTGAACACTCACCAGTATGAGTACGATCTCAGTCAGGCACTTTTCCTTTCAACGCTTCTTCATGTTCCCGAAAGAAGCTCCGGAAAGCTCGGGATATCCCACTTGCCCGGCACTCGCCCTATACTCGTTCACTTCCTCGAGCACGTGTTCTCCCGGCGAAAGAGATTCACGCTACCATTCTCACCGAGCACGGCCGACCTTTCTAGGACGACTCTTCATCCTATCCCCGCGCGTGATACCAACAACTCGCCGATCCCTGAATGGACACCAACTCGCAGTTCATCCGGCACTCGACTGCACTGTCAGGCTATTCGAACTGAATTTTCGTCATTTTTTTGTTTTTGGTTTTTCGGGGAAGTTTTCGAATTTCGATGGGATTTTCGGGGGACCGATATTATGGGGAAGCGCGTGTACGAGGACCCCGAGCGAAACCGCGCCACACCACATTCGAGCGCACAAGACACACGCCGGGGAACGATGTGCTTCCTATATCTGATAGCACACAAGGTGGGGATTTCGGTGCGGAGAAAGAGACAGTTGGGTGGGGGCCCTCGCGGATAAGAAAAGAGACCTGGGTAAAAGAGAAAGACGCGGGACACGGTCCTTCTTCTCGCCTTGGGACCGACCAAGTGGGTCGACTGCTCTCGCGGGGACGTCGGCCTACCTGGCGTACGTTTTCCTTTTTTGCTTATTTCGATCATGATCCTTCTTTTTGTCGTTTTGGGTACTCTGGATGGATGCTACAGGTCCTTAAAGGGGGGGGGGGGGGGGGGGGG